>JACXGJ010012891.1:0-17178 GCA_016801105.1 Esox niger
CACTAATAGCATTTCACATCTAAATTGCATTAGTGCAAATATATTTCCCTAAAAGGAAATCATGAGGCTGACAACAGTAAAATAATAAGGTTATGCAAGAAACATTCAGGAAACCATTTGAGTAGTTAGTGTTAATAGCTTCAAATCATTGCTTCTTTTTATTTTGTGCATGGAAGAGAAAAGGATCATGACTTTTCCTCCAGGGTTCAAGTCACATTGGAATGAAATATAACTGAAGCCATTTTAATTGTAATTGGCCACACCCTACATTTTAATTGTAATTGGCTACACTCTACTGGACGTTGAATTGGCACTAAATGAAGCATGACTGTCATTAAAGTCTGAAGGTGGTCACGCCATCTGACATGTTCACTGCACGTGTACTGCAACAGAGTGGGTTTGAATCCTGCTCCCACTGCACTTTAGCAAAAAGAAACATCCTCTTTCCTCACGGTCTCCTTACATGAAATACCATGTAAGGAGCACCAGTCTAGACTAGTGCTAGCGCACCTGGCCAATGAAATCATCATAAATGAAGAAGTTAAAGCACAGACGTGCTTTACAAATGTATTTATTTTGGGGATTTTACCCGAATTTTTTCGTATCTGGTGTTTCAGTGCAACAACTCCTAATGTACTTTGGACAGCTCTTGTCGAGCTGTGTCCTCCAAAGCACATCCAATGCTGTTCTGCTTCTTATCACGTCACTCGCTCAATCTGGTCCACACCAGAAACCTTATGCACCGGAGGGAACTAGAGCAGGATGATCCAAGGCAATCCAATTCAACAAACTGTGAGATAAGGACTTCACTGCTGTATTATTCAGGGGCTCAATATTAGAGAAGGTCAAATGTTTGCGAACCCCAAAAATGTTTTACTATTTACATTACCACTACAAAAATGGAAATCAATTGAGAGAAACCTTTGAAAATCTCCCTAAAAATTCGGAGCTAATGTTTGAAAAAAGTGAATGTTTTGGAAAGAACATAACAACTTGCTGTTTTCAACGACATTCAATTGTGTATTAAAAAAGGTGCACATTTAAGTTTGTCGAATCTAACTTCAGGTCAAAGAACACCAAGTTGACACACCAAAGGTATTGGGTGGATCCTCTTTAAAGCTGTTAATCCAAAAATAACTGGAAGCAATGTGATAATGTTATTGAGAGTGGGTAATCCAAAAGTTACCCAACCCTGTATAATTTGCAGAATCCAAGTATTGTGAAATGACAAAGATCTGTGACTGATGTCACAATTATTTTATGTATTTCTTTTTTCAAAACAAATGCAAGGAGTTGAATGCTGTACATGATAGAAAAGACATATCTATCGGAGGTAATCAAGAAACTCATGTTAAACTTGTAGTGCACTACTTTGTTCTAATCGTGATTGGTTGCCTTGTCTGAAACCCTTGCCAATACACGGAAAAAAATATGAAAAAAACTTGTTTACATTTTCGGTAAAAAGTTTTTTATAGAAAATGCAGTTCTTATATACAGAAAAGTTCTGACTAAAAGAACAATTAAAACTGAAACAAGAACAAAAACAGCATAATATGTGAGACACGAATCATTTTCTTGTCACCATACAGACAGTTAGGGTGACAGAAAGATAATATATTTACTCACACGAAAGGTTTTAAAATCAAAAGCCTAATCTTGAACTGAACCGGGACCCTGCTAGACTTTCGCAGGATGCTTCAGACCTGCAACTTGTCTGGCCCCTGCTCGGTGAAAGTAGGTGAAAGGTAAACTGACGTCAGCTGACCCTGGCTGCAGTTGCCACCGCCCAGATGTTCCAACTCAATTCGACTCAAGTGCCAGTGGGTAGCAAATGATTTGAACAGTTGGGCACCTCTATATGTATAAAAAACACAAAGGATACGGACTTTTTTACGATCCCAACTCGTTAATGCATCGTTCCATCATTCAACGGCTTAAGTGAACTTCTGTACATACATTGTATGTATGCAAACATCAGCAAGAACAAATGCTGCGGACTAGTTGCTAAAAAGTCGGCTGTGACCCAAAGGTTGTCCATGCCAGTTAAACAGAGCGTGACATGCGTTTAACTGCAGCTATTTTGTCTGAAAATTGTGAACACAGGTGGCCCACATTAGTGTGAACACAATACATTTTGTTGTACACTGAGTGCGCGGGACCCGGTAGGAATAAACTGAAGGTATTATATATCCGGAAGAAATGAGACACACCTACCGCTACAAGAATATTCCCCACCTAGACGGGTGAATCTCAACTTAATTCACATTACTTCTGCCCTCGACTGCTTCTCACAACCTATTGGCCGAACTTACAACGGGGGCAGACCTCTGACATTGTCATCCAATGGGTTTTAAGGAAGCGAGAAGAAATTAAATAAGGAATCATGGAGATGTTATTGAGATCCTCCATCAGTCTATTTTTAGCCGAATGTCAACGTGAAGAGATCGAGTGAGAAATAACAGTCGACCCGCACCACATTGGTTGGACTGGATGTTTGATAAACAAGACAAACGATTAACTGTTCCTCTAATTTGTTCCACTACGTTAATACGGTAGGTGAATAAAAAAAGGTTAATCTACTAAAAGTTTTACATCAGAGCCATCAGGAGATTTTGCTGGGATAAAGAATTGAATCTAAACAGAGGACCTGAATCTGAAACCTGATAATCCTGAGCTGATATCCAATGAAACCATCTCTTGGGTCTCATCTACTATCGCCCTCTCCCCTTGGGGGACACTGAGGTGTCGTATCGCTGAAATAGTCAAACTTACTGGCTTGCTTTAAAATCCAGGTCTATTAAAAGCCACAAGAGCACTGTGAAAGAGCCACTAGAGAGATATTACAGGACCTGAATGACACACCAAATGGAAGGCGCTCACCAACCACAGATAAAATACGCGGGTAAAGGAAAACAAGAAACTGCCCACTACTGCAGAAACACTGCTGAATAATACGTTACATCCACGTCAACAACTTGTGTGAGCCAAACATTTGAGCTACTGGGTTGAAGCCCAGTATGTAAACGTAAAAATAGATAGGGCTCAATCTAAACAAATGGCAATGATGGACTCTGCAGATACAGTAAACAATGAGAGGATAATTTGTTTGGTTATAGTGCTGTGTTATCACATGTAATCCCCCAGACTCTCATAAGACGCACTCCCTAAAACACGATGACCCCAGTGTTTGGTTCATAACCCGGCATCCCAATTTTTTTGTCGGACAGTGTGCACAATATCACGAGCTTGCAGGGTTGTTGTCCCACCAAACAGGAGTGCAAACAGTGAAGTGTCTACAAATGGATATACCTTCAACTGCTTATCTGCTTTCTTAACTTTATTTCCTTTGTCGGTGCTCACCTGTCTTCAGGCAGTACAGTTATCTAGTTAAACTTAAGACACCCTGAATGTTTGACCACTTCATTAGTCCGACACCATATTATGTAGCAAGAGTGTTTACGTTCGTGATATTTTACGTAACGCATGACTGCTCTCTAGTGGCTGAAACAAAAGTACTTCGAGAAATCCAACTACTTTGTGTTGAAAAGAAAAATAATAACCCGAATTTGCCTATAAATGATCAAATGTCGCCATTGGCATTCTATAATGAAAATGTTTGTATTTGAAATTACTTGATATAAAAGCAAAAAGGGACAAGAAAACACAAGAACGAGCTCTCTCCACTCGCTGGAGTGTGGTGGTCTAGTGTGGTCCAGCGGTCCAAGTTGCGGCCTCTGGAACAAGTATCAGAATAAGCTGTTTAAGCAAAAACTTACAGTGTCTACTGACGAAGTATAAATGCCTGCCAAATAGGAAAAAAACCTGATTCATAACAACTTCACAAGTAAAAACATTGCACGTGCTTGCACACACGCGCGGACACAGCTCACTCTCGCCCTGGTACAACATTGAACAATGGAACAAAGGGCCCTCTTTTCGCTTTCACACTGGCATCTCCCTGCCATTGCTGTGCTTCACATAGCCAAGAAGATGGAACAGAGAAAGGCAACAAGCGGTTCCCAGCCAGGAAGGCCCAGGAAAAAGGTGGACAACCCTTATTTGGAGGCAGACCACAGCTTGCAGATAAGTCCTGGATATCGTATGAGAGTGAGAAAATAGCTCATATATTTTTGTGAGAACCTATGATGTGGTATTTTTATCTGGTCGAAAGGCAAATTTTAAAACATACATTCAGTCGATTTAGGATAGAATATTGTACGTCAACAACGATAAAAACAACAACAATTGATCTCACAAAGGGAAAAAAACATTTTAGAATATTGATTTGCTGTCTAGGCTTTACCGTGAATTCACGACTGATGAAAACGCATTAACCTCTGATGAAAATAGATTCACAGCCTAATAGTCAGCGCAGACAATTTGGAATTAGATGGACATCCTTAAACCATTATGTTCATTTGATTACAGTGAGCACTGATACTTAACGTTAAAGGAAACATGCCACTTAGCTGGCCTAAAGCCATTTTTAATTATGGTAGCCCACGCGCGGTGGGTCTATACCTTCTTGGCCACAACACGAATTGTTTTCATAGTTCATCGCAAGCTATTACGGAGTAGTAGATGACGTTGTGTGGTGACAGAGTGGATGCACCGAAGGCTGCGAAAAAGCGGTGCGTTTGGAAGTCGCGCGCTCCGTTCCACCTCCCGCCATCCTCCTGTTATCCAGTTGAGTACCAAACGCGCAGGCTCAATGAGATGAATGGTCGCTACATTCCTTTTCCGGCTGCACTTGCACAATCCACCAGGAAGTGTGCGGTGATAAATCCTGAAGTATTAATCCCTTATACCTGGAGGAAGGAGGCAGATGTGAATATGCATTTTGGATGGAATATACCATTTGTGTCGCCTTTCTAATCTACAAATCGTTCAAGTCGGTGCTACGTAATTCATGCAGGGAAAACATAATACCGTTAACTCCCTGCAAGTTTGGGTTATTGTTTTTTCTTGTGCTGTAGTGTTTAGCTATTCGCAAATCTAACCCTTGCCTGCAATGGGATGCTGCGGTAGCACAGAGGTAAGATAACGGTTTCCTCCACCCCTTTTTCCTGTACGATTTTGTTACATTGTTGCAACTTGAGCATAATGGAACGACGATTACACTGCTACATTGTTGCTACCGCTGTCATCCAATCGCAATTCTCCCCACCGTAGTCAGATTAGGTAAGGCGCCTAGGCTATGTTTATCGGGGAATGCTAGTGTAATCCTATTATTATTATTGGAAGCGAGAAATGCATATCAGGCTATGTAGCTTGATAAGAATAACGTTAGAATAGTTTTCTAACTAATTTTGAATGACATTTAGCATAGGCTACACCTTGGAAAGCAGCTTTGCTTTATCATAAATAGCTCGTGAGCACCGTTAGCCTTGTAAACAAACATCACCTCTCCTCGCGCAACGTGCAATCATTTGACGCAATTGAACTACAGCATGACAATTAGGAAGGAAGAATGGTTCAGTTATTTGTTTAACGCAAAGTAACACCGTTTAATAGCCCGATGCGATTGTCCCTTTCTACGAAACAGATGTTGAAGTCTAACGGGTGAAGAAATAAAGGCAGTTAGAACTTGGCCTAATGACATTCACGGTGACTATTGAGTCAGTGCCATTGTTAATGTACTGTCGATCGTAAAACATGTTTTGCCTTATTGTCACCTGTCACGATATGAATTCAAAGACGCGTAGCCTTTCCGTAGTCTTTTAACGGATAGTCGCTGACAGATATGTGTTTGCTGATAATGACATTTTCTTTCTCAGAGGACAAAGAGAGAATGGAAACCCTTGGAGGATCGAAGTTGCACGGATTTGCCGTGGTTCCTTTTATTTACGGTATTTTGCGTTGGAATGGTGAGTATCTTATGTGCCTATTCATTTGACAATTGCAAAGAACAACGTAAAATCACATATAGGTTAGAAAAAGACACTCTGGTCACGTCTGAATAACAAAATGTGTTAACACAGTACTATAACCAAACATACCATCCACACATTTTAGCTATATTTGCTGAGTCCTCCTCGGCCTTTTGTTTAGGTTGAGACCTACCTATTTTTAGGTCTTTGTCGTGGGCTTCAACTCTGTGGTTCTAACTTATAGCTTACATAAGTTGTTGCTGGGGATGTAACATTATTCAGCAGTCTTTCTGCTGTATTGGGAAGATTCTCCTCACTCGATTCAAATCGCCATGCTCTTTCAAAAATATAAGCCTTCTGATCTTGGAGTGATTTCATATTGTCTATATCTGAATTCTACCTGACTTCTGTTTCAAATGGCTTGAATCGATAGTTTAAACCGATAATTTTACATTTCAGATTTCAGATGAATTTTCAAGTGATTGGAGTTGCTCATGAAAACACATTTGGTGACTAAGTACAAAGCTCACCTCCATAAATGTTGTTGTTCTCGTCATGACAGTCGTTAAATGTCCCGCCGACTAAATGCCAGTGGCACCTGTGCCAAGTTATTACACGACTCGCAAGTCAGTACACGACTCGCAAGTCAGTACACGACTCGCAAGTCAACACACGACTCGCAAGTCATCACACGACTCGCAAGTCATCACACGACTCGCAAGTCATCACACGACTCGCAAGTCATCACACGACTCGCAAGTCATCACACGACTCGCAAGTCATCACACGACTCGCAAGTCATCACACGACTCAGCCAATAGCTACAAGCATGCAGAAAATTCTACATACATAAAAAAGGGGCCAGAGTGTTTGTCAGCTTAAAAATAAATGTATGTTAACCTGAGTGTTGTTTGAAGCTGTCACTGTAATTAGTTCACATTTGAAATGGCTGCAGATGAAGCTGCCAGTAAGTATTAACTCTGCGTTCTGAAACCATCAGCCATCAGTACATATTTGTTTTAATTGATCATGGAAATGTGCTATAACATTATTTTGATTTAAGATTGTGTAGAAGGCAGCATCTTGGGCGGGGGTCACGGGTCCAAGCCACCATCTTGCATAATAATGGCGTCATTACGGTAATCACTTTCAGTTAGAATTCTGGTCACGGCACACTGACAGAGATGGGACACTTGGCACATTAGCTCAGAATGGGTGGAACTTGGGCTGGGTTTGTCTTATCTCGTTGCGCTCTACCGACTAGTGGTGGGTCAGACACTTGTGCTCCATCATTGGTGTTGGGCTTGTCCTAATCCATTGTCCTAATCGAACGAGCAGTCTGTCATGTTGTGAAGTCATAATCACCAGTGGGATACATTTATGCGCTTTGAGCCGGTTAAGTACCACTGATACTATCAATGTAATCCCCATAGTCCATGACATCAGATATTCAACCTGTGGGAAAGTCTGCACACTTAAATTATTTTCGCCTAGTAATGACTGGTTGGAAGCTGCTGTAGTTGTTCCCCCCATTTTACCTGCTGAGTAACCCCTTCCCAATTGGCAGTGAACATAGCGTTGGATACCTTTCGCAAGCAATGAACATTTTCTGGTTCCCTTTCTCTGGGACCATCTGCTACTGGTTTGCATTGATTAACCTTCGATGGCTCCTGGTATACTTGTGGTGATCGGGAGGCGGACCCTGAGCTCCTCTCAAAATGTCCTGCGGATTTCCGCAGGAGTCGGGAGTGGAGGCGCATAAGAATTTCCAGTATTCCCAGTATTCCACTGTTTCTGTAGTTTGAATGTAAATACTTCCCAGTATTCCACTGTTTCTGTAGTTTGAATGTAAATACTTCCAAAACACTTAATTGAGGCTGGGTTTCATGTTGCCTTTTGTTACATTTTCCTTGAGCATCACAGTCAGGTGGTTGCTTTGAATTTTATAACTTCAGTATGCCTGTTGTTGTAATAGAAAACAAAAACGCATTGTAGCATTATATTCTAATGCTTGCTAACGCTTTTTTCAGGGTAGCATCTGTGGATTTACCATCGCCACGGGGGGCGCGGCTCGTCTTGTCTTTGGCTACGACAGCTATGGAAACACCTGCGGCCAGCGTAATGAGCAGATTGAAGGGGTCCGTCTGAGCGGACTGGATCAAACGGACAAAAAGTGAGTCTCTTGCTCCGGCTCTCCAGTTGCAATTGTTTCAAGTTACGTCTTACCTTTAGACCAGGCATGTCAAACACATCATCCTGGGGGCTGCATTCAACCCACACACATTAAAGATGCCTCGAACAAAATGACCAAAATAGTCCTCATATTTTGGGGAATTTATGTTGATCTGTTACTGTCTGGCTTTGGTTCAGGCGATTACAATTCAGCTAGAGACAGTAAAAACACAAACACTGTGAACACAGGTCCATTATCTCTTCTAGTGTTTCAATTTCTTTTTAGTCATTTTAAAATGTGCATCTCGGGTATTTTTATTATTTTAAATATATTTGAAAAGAAAGTGCTCAAGATCCACAGCATACTACACCATCTCTGATATATGGTTGGGGGGTTTATGTTTTGGGCGTGTATGGCTGTCAGTGGACCTAACTCACTTGTCTGCATTGATGATGTAATAGCGTTTAATTCTTAAGTGAACAAAAGCATTTTGTCTGCCATAGTACATGCTAATTCATCCAAATCCATTGGACAGTGCTTCACTGCCAGTAAGACAAAGAACCTAAACATACTACCATAGCAACCTGGGACTTAATTTCCAGATTTAGATCATCTAATTGAGCATGCCTTTCATTTGCATGTGGCTCCCAGAATTCAGGCGGTTATTGATTGAAAAGGACATCATTTTATGGACAGCTGTGTCATTACATGGTTCTGTTTTTTTACTCATCCTTTCCTTTTTTCTGTTTGTAAGGGACAGCGTCAAAGCCTACCGTTGATTAAAAACAGAATTGTTTTGACGAATCTGTCCATTTTTCAGATGTACTAAGAAATTGCTTTGCCCCTTTGCTCGTTTGCCCAATAGAAATGTAAAATTGCAGTAATTTTAGCCCTGGCGTCTTGGAAGCTAGCACCCAGAGTAAATATGCAGGAGGCCTAAGGATGTACTGTCACTGTGAACATTACCTACTTACGATGCTCAACCCTTTGGGGATACCGGGGTTTCAGCCCACTTCATTTGCTCGGCGGGCTGATTGTTCCCATTTGGACTGACGGTTTGGTTAATGCTTGGCTGGTGGCATCGACCTGTGAGTCACCAACACAGGTTAGGGTGATTCATTTTTTTAGGTTTTGCCGGAGCGGCGGTGAAGTGAAATGAATGGCTTTGAAATTGCACAGCTTGACGTTTCTTTTTTCTCCCCCCTTTACGGTTAGGATAGCCGGCTGATGAAAGAGTGGAACATGAAATGTGTCATCGTTCAAAAGAATAACACTGATTCGGTCCTATTGAATGTGGCTTGCTATTAGACTATGCCAGGAAGTGAGGAATGAAGAAAGGAAGATGTTTCTGGAGAGTGTGCTAGCTGGCACAATCCGGTCACCGAACACTCTTCAGATGTTCCTGGCAGTGTCTTTTCCCAACTCTCCCTGTTTCACATCTCTTTGCTCTCTTTTCTCAGTATCTCGGTTTCCCTCTCTGAATCTCCCCTTTATTTTCACACGTTGTTGTTTACCGGTGTTCTGCTTTGTGCGTTGGTGCAGAGGTTGCTGCCACGACACTCGGCTCTCACCCACTCTCTTTAAACAACTTCAAACTGCCTGAGACAGAACAGAGTGGAACACCCACACCCGTTTTGCAGTGGAACGTTGTAGCAGCAGTGACTATGCTGATCTCAGGTACAGCATATTGCGCTAATGATCCTGGCGGGAGGGCTGGTGCAGAGAACCTGCCTGCGGGCAAGAGCGTTGTACGTTATGAGAAATGTTGTTTACGTGTCCATTGGGTAAACTGATCCCAACGTGACCGGGGTGCATGTTTGGTAGTCTCAGATTTGGCGGTGGCTGTCGAGTGTCTGTGTTTTAACTGATACATGCTGATTTACATGTGCATTGTCGACTGAACAGTTTTGAAATTCGAGAGCTTCTGCCCTGGAGGACCTTATCAGGATAATTGGTTAGCTTCTCCCGGTCCATTCATTCAATGTCAGTTTTTCCCTTGATGGCCCTACCAGGGTGGGGCTGTTCATATAACTGATGCACCAATGTGCATTACGACTGTTTATAACCATTTAGTCCGTTTATGTGCCGGAAGTTCTCCAATAGAAATTCCTGATCATATTTGCTAGCGTTAGTTTTTGACTAGCTAGCACAGGTAACTTTGTTTCATGTTAGCAATTTGACTGTTATATTTTCTGCTATTCTTGCACCAACTAACTTGAGCAGGGTTTTGGGGCGGTGCATAAACGGAGGCCCGCTTGGGGTTACTTCAACGTCATATGCAGTCCTGCCTTCTGCAACCTTCTGATTGACCTGCCTATGTGAGGTTAAGGGATCAGTGACCACCCAGTCAAAACATAAGGTTTGCTGGTCTGAGTTTATTTCTCGCTAACACAGTTAAGCAGCTCCACATGTAGAATGCCTTGGAAATCCACAGTGCTCTAGTCTGGTCCTCTGGATACATTAGCAGGCTGGTGATCAATGATCAGTTTATCGAAGCTCTATCCTAACCTCAGCTGTTTTAGAAAGTGCAGTCAAACTGAACTCCAATATTATGATAAATCGAGCGGGATTAGACTTTTCTGGATTCCTTTATGTGTGCAGAGCTCTGAGCCAGCCTATTAATCACCAGGATAGTTCATTTCTAACAGCTACAGTACATTCACCGGAGTCTGACCTAGATGTTTGTCTGGTTTGAACAAATGTAATTACACTGGCCCAGACACCGTGGTATGTCAGTATGGACGTTATGGCTCTGGGAGAAGCAAGAAGACAATAATGTCTCTCTGGGTATCTGTGCGTCCATTTCCAGCTTTTGTGCGTGAAACTCGGCACAATGCGCGTGTTGTGTGTGTGTGAATAGCAGCAGAAGGCAGATGGATCACTCTGAAGTATTTTGTCATGGAAATGTCCTCGTTCCTATTACTGTGTATGCTCCTGTTGCCAAGACCCATGGTCCAGTCCCAACGGCGAGCAGAGGCTCACTCTCCCATGGCCTCCTGTCACGTCTCAGTGAATGAGGCATTGTTGAGGCAGCGTGTTTTTGTTGTCCGCTAAATGAACATGACATTGAGGGTAGGTGTAGGCTTTAGGTCTTCTAGGTCTTCTTTTTCTTTCCCCAATGTCACACTTTCCCACACCAAAATTCTCACATTCCTGTCTTTCTCGTGACTCATTCTTCATATCGCTGACAGGAAGTGTCTGTGTGTCTCTATAAAAAGAGAACAAATATACAAATTCCTAAAATGCTCTGGTTCTTGGAGACTTGTGTAGGTAGTTTGGATGGATGAAGAACAGATTAATAGAGTGTTTGTTGATTTTGCCTCCAGATATGTGTTCTTCCTGGACCCGTGTAACATTGACATAGTGCAGAGGAAGATCAAGTCAATGGCCCTGTGTGTGTCGCTGTGTCCTGATGAAGAGCTGAAGACATACCAGGATCTCAAGAGGTTTGCCATGCACAATGGTAAGTATAGCCTACTGTGAAACCAACCTCTGTCAAAGTACCCTAAAACCTCACGCTTATGTCCTACTAAGTCAATGATTCTCTGTTCTTCTGTTCCTCTTGGTTTGGGAATCTGTGGACCGCAATGCATTCAATTAATTGATTTTTAGAGGCTGTTCTTGATTGTGGTCTGGAACATTTAGTTAACTTTATTTTGTCAAGCAGTCTCATGCCTTATTGGACACGAACGTGAGAAAAGGCTCGCATTTTGATGTCTTTCTTCTGAAAGAGCAGCGGCCTGGATTTGAACCCACGCTCCAGCAGAACATCCACAATGAAATCTTAGACAGCTGGATCAGCCCAGACCACACATTATAGGAACGTTCAGTATTTTTTCCTAGAAATACCGTTTTGAGGATTCTGGATTTGCATCCTGATTTGCATATTTTCGAATAAACTTTCATTTGGAATTTTGCATGTCCAGTGTGAGACATTAAGCAAGGCACTGAATTTCCATCTCCTCAGCCGGTTGAGGCAAAACAACTCAAAACGACAGCATCACGGGTTGTCATGACAACCAAAACGGTCCCTCTTGGAGTGGTGTTAGAAGGGTCTCTCACCCCAATCAATGGAAATGGGGGTACTAGGTCATTGTTACGGATGCCATCCATTACGCCATTCACAGTGAATCACCGCCATCCCATCGGAACGACTCCCTCCAACGGTGGCATTGCCTTGACCCCACGTGTCACTCGCCCGTAACACTGGCCTTTCAGTCAGCGCGCACGCGTTGTGGCCCAGTGGGAACCTTGGCACGTGTTGAGCGCCAACCAGATCAACAAAGACGCCATTGATGCCACCATTTCTGGCACAGGCCCTATTGTTTGTCCCACTGTAGCCCTTCAGCCAGGCCTGACTGTGCCCTGTCAGTACAGTGATTTGCTTATTGTAAAACGCACACTTTGCGCCCGCACGCCCCATTATTGACTGCACTTGGTATATGTTAATTTTCTGCGTCCTGTTTTTGTGTTCCCAATTCAGCCCTGTGAGCCTGGTTCTTCTTAAGGTTTCTTCCTAAATTTCGGCCTTCTTAGGGAGTTTTTCCTAGCCACTGAAATTCAACACTACTGTTGTTTGCTCCTTGGGGTTTAAGCCCTGGTGTTTTGTAAAAGCACTTTGTGAAAACTGCTGATGTAAAAAGGGCTTTATAAAATACATTTGATTGATTTATTGTCAGGGTGGTGTTCTGAATTCGTTGGGCGGTGATTTGATTACTGCACAGGGATTGTGTTTTCGTCGTGGATGTGCACAATGTGCTCGGTCTTGTAATTTTTTTATATATTTTTTTAAAGGTCTGGTTTGTCTAAAAATTATATTTATCCAAAAAAAATAACTTAATTAACGTTAGTCTGGAATGGACAAGAGTCATTTTTTCGAGAGGACGTATATGGCTCTTCCTGAAAGAATGTGCGGATTTATGCAATTGTGATCAAAACTGACCGGTAAACAAAGGAATAACCAGTTTATTTGAAATGACTAATATATCGTTAAACTGAAAAACTTTTATCGATGACTACAACAGCGTCATGTTCTCTGAGTTAAACAACACCACTAGTCTAAGTTTGGAGTCGTTTTCCATTTGCTATGCAGCTTTGCTGTAGTGGGAGGCACAGTTAGCATTTTGGACGATGCTAATTACAGTCGGGGACAGAGCTGAATAATGGATGGTTGGAAAAAATGACTATTGTAGTACAGACAAAAACGTTGGACAAGGAGAATGTAGACTGCCCTTGTCTGCAAACGCTTGTCAGATTCAAGCTAGCGAGTGACAGATTATAGGACGTTACTATTTCCTGGGAATACATTAATTACTTAGAATAAATATGCATTTCGTTTTTTGCGTCACACCTGTTTCGGCTAGCAGGCAATTCGACAGATCTATTTTATCAAACTATGTGCCACACGCAAGTAAATACTTTAAACTTCTGTTTCCGATAAGTATTTTCTGCCCTCAGTCAAGCCCTGATGTGTTTTAACTCCGTCTCAAAAACGTTGTGGTTTCTGTCTCTCGCAGGGTCTGAGTTGTGTTCCTACGAGATGGCTGGTCACAAGTATCCCAGCCTTCCGGAACGGTTCGACAAATGTCCCAAACTTCCCGTTCCACCGAGGTAGGAAGACCTGAAATGAGGTGCGCCTCAGAATTCCCTTTAATAGCTGCTGTAAGTACATTCCTACGCACTCAGCCGTTCACCAAGTGCAGCGTCAAGATGATTAGCCTCTGTCGCGGAAAACGTTAAGATTCCTGAGCTAGGACTGTGATTACGTTTTGAATGCGTTGAAAAATGTACAGATGCAATCTAACACGTTTGAAAGGCCACCTACCACTGATAAATCCTTCTCAGATCTCCACCAGTGTGTTCGAGGAAAGACCAGGGGTAATATGGTAGCTAGAAGCTATTTCTACATGGGCCAGGGATATAAGGGCAGATGTCTTGTTTGGTTGCTTCGGGCGAGCCTCAGAATCTCAACCGAATTTCCTTTCATTCGTCGCATTCTCTCGTCTCCCTTTCATAACTGACTGGATGAGAAGGTCAGGGGTCCCTGTCAAGTTTTGAGATGCAGAGAAAAGGCATGAGGGAAAAAAAAGAAACCCAATTGAGACTCGCCTCTCTTCCCCACCTCCCTTTCAAAACACATTGGAAGGGAGAAAAGAGACAGATGTAGTGTGGACGAAATGGGGACAGAGGAAGCTTGAAGTGTGATTACTGATTGTTATTGTTGAGGACTGTCTTGACAAACCCCATTGTATTAACCATAAAGAAATGCTATTATATTTCATAAACCTCCCCGACTCACAGGCAACTTGTTTACTGAACTCTCTGGTCATGTGATTCATGACCTTTGGACCCCTGATTTCCTCCACCCCAACAGCAAATCCATCCCGGTGTTCAACCGCTGCACGCCGGTGGACATCTCGTGCTACGCAAAGTTCGCCGAAGCCGTGGTGACGTTCGTGAGCGACAACAGCGTGCTGCACAGGCTGATTGCCGGCGTCATGGCCAGCAAGGAGATCATCGTGGGCCTCTGCCTGCTGGCGCTAGGTGACAACCTCCTCTTCCTAAATCTGGTAACATCTGTGGCTTCGAGCGGGGGGGGGGGTGGGGGGGGGCTACATCCATGGCTGTGCACTTCATTGAGATCTGCATGATTTGGATCCAGGGGGAGGGCTAGAGATTGTTTCCCGGACAAGGCCTCAGATTTCAGACCTCAGGGGTGTGAAACGGGTTTAGCGGGAGTCAGTGACCGACTCAGCGTCGGTCAACAGCTCCATTGTCTCCCTTGACTTCCTTTATAGGTGAGCGCTTCTGCATAGTGAACATGTGTACCGCACCAGTGCATTCTGCTGATTTCCCCGTCTGAATATCTGGGTGTCAGCATGTCGGCTGTTACCGGGGGTCAGACATAAAGGGTGGAGAAGTGCTGCGCTGGGAGAAAATACAGCAAAGTCATCACATCTTTGAGTTGTCCCAGTGAGATTCCCCGTTCGGAATGAGACGGAGGAAGCTCACTTTGTCGTCTTCCTTGGTAAAGCGCTATGAGGCCATAAAAATATGAACTTGTGGGAGCCTTAGTCGACACTCAGAGTTCAGGGATTCAAGGTCAATCCTTGATCCAGTTTAGGTCAGGTTTGAGGCCGATCCTGGTTTCGGTGGTGTGTGAGGAGTTTTAAATGCTGTCATGTCTGTTGTCCGGTACAGTGCTCTCCATGATCCTGATGGTTATCATCCGTTACATCTCGGCTGTGTTGGTCTGGATCCTCACCGCTTCCGTGGTCCTGGGTTCCCTGGGTGAGTGCACTTCCTATCTCACCTGGCCCTACTTCCTTTTGGTTTTACTCCACCTCAACAGGACAACTGAAAACGGTCGGGATTCACTCTCCGCTTAGCATGTGTTCTCTGGTAGTTTTTCCACCAAGCAGTAGGCAGGGATTTAATCTTATCAGTGACGCGGCACCTTGAAAATCTGTGTTTCTGCAGCGGGCACAAGCATTCTATGGTGGCTCTACATAGACCACCGGCTGACCGCCAACCAGACCATGTCCACCAAGACCGTGGAGACGAAAGATGTGAAGGAGGAGGCGGGGACGACCAGGGACAGTGCCCAGGGGCTGCTGGTGTATGCCATCGCCGCCACCATCTTTACAGTGAGTTCCATTTGGGGTTTAGGGTCAAAGGGCGGCTGGAGGCCACCAAGCGGAGGGAATGTTGGGCAGTGGTGACATTTCAGATAAAGGACGTGCAACTCACCACCTTCCTGACTCTTACTCTCCCCCCTTGGTTATTTGTTCTCTCCTGTTCTCATTCTCCCCCCGCGCTCTTTCTCTTTGGTGGTCTTTTCCGTTCCACCCTGTTGCAATAATCTTCTCTTGCTATTTATTGCTCTCTCTCCACCCCATCCCCTCTCTTTTTCTCCGCCCCCCTCTGTCGACGCTCCTCTCTCAGGTGATCCTGCTCCTGCTGATGTTGTTCATGAGGAAGCGTGTGTCCCTGACCATCGCCCTGTTCCACGTGGCCGGTAAGGTGTTCATCCACCTCCCCCTGCTCACCCTGCAGCCCTTCTGCACCTTTCTGGCACTGCTGCTGTTCTGGATCTACTGGAGCCTGGTCCTGCTCTTCCTCGGCACCACCGGTGAGCTGGGAGAGGGAAGGAGGACGGGGGAGGTGGGGGGGAGACCTCGGTGCTGATATACCCGAGGGCCAGTGTTGACAATGGGTGGGTGTGTTGAGCGAGCGAGGGAGGGAGGGGAGGTAACAGAGCTGCGTACTGGATCGCGTCATACACACTCCGAGTTCACCGCCTTATTCAGGAACCGGTGGACTGAGTCACACATGTCCCCCCCAGGAAACCCGGTCCAGAACGAGGAGACTGGTCTGACGGAGTTCCGTCTGACGGGGACCCTGCAGTACATGACATGGTACCACGCTGTGGGCCTCATCTGGATCAGTGAGTTCATCCTGGCCTGCCAGCAGATGACCGTGGCCGGAGCTGTGGTCACCTACTACTTCACCAGGTCTGGACCACAGACCCATGGCACAAAAACAAACAATCAGTATATATATTGTAATGAGATGGAGTATTTAAGGGCAATCAGATTTCAGCATGTAATCAATTCAACCCCCCTGCCTCTTCTTTTCTTTAACTCCCTTTCTCCCTCCCTCTGTTGCTGGTGCCTCTCCTCCTAGGGACAAGACCAAGCTGCCGCTGACACCCATCCTGTCGTCAGTACTGAGGCTGATGAGGTACCACCTGGGCACCGTGGCCAAGGGCTCCTTCATCATCACCCTGGTCAAGATCCCCAGACTCATGCTCATGTACATCCACAACCAGCTCAAGGGCAAGGTGAATCTCTCTCTCGTTGGCTTTCTGTCACTCTCTCATGTTGGCTTTCTGTCTCTCTTTCATTGTCTCTGTCTCTCTTTCATTGTCTCTGTCTCTCTCTCTCGTTGTCTTTCTGTCACTCTCTCTCGTTGTCTTTCTGTCACTCTCTCTCGTTGTCTTTCTGTCACTCTCTCTCGTTGTCTTTCTGTCACTCTCTCTCGTTGTCTTTCTGTCACTCTCTCTCGTTGTCTTTCTGTCACTCTCTCTCGTTGTCTTTCTGTCACTCTCTCTCGTTGTCTTTCTGTCACTCTCTC
>JACXGJ010012892.1:0-17168 GCA_016801105.1 Esox niger
ACAGGCCAAGTCATTCCAACTGTTCTGAAGCCTGCATTTTAACCACAGGCCAAGTCATTCCTATTGTTCTAAAGCCTGCATTTTACCACATGCCAAGTCATTCCAACTGTTCTAAAGCCTCCATTTTAACCACAGGCCAAGTCATTCCAACTGTTCTGAAGCCTGCATTTTAACCACATGCCAAGTAATTCCAATTGTTCTAAAGCCTGCATTTTACCACAGGCCAAGTCATTCCAACTGTTCTAAAGCCTGCTTTTTACCACAGGCCAAGTCATTCCAACTGTTCTAAAGCCTGCATTTTAACCACAGGCAGAGTCATTCCAACAGTTCTAAAGCCTGCATTTTAACCACAAGCCAAGTCATTCCAACTGTTCTAAAGCCTGCATTTTAACAACAGGACAAGTCATTCCAGCTGTTATAAAGCCTGCATTTTAACCACAGGCCAAGTCATTCCAACTGTTCTAAAGCCTGCATTTTAACAACAGGACAAGTCATTCCAGCTGTTATAAAGCCTGCATTTTAACAACAGGACAAGTCATTCCAGCTGTTATGAAGCCTGCATTTTAACCACAGGCCAAGTCATTCCAACTGTTCTAAAGCCTGCATTTTAACCACAGGCCAAGTCATTCCAACTGTTCTAAAGCCTGCATTTTAACCACAGGCCAAGTCATTCCTACTCTAGTCAAATTGAAGATCAGGGCTGATGACTGACAACACACAGAGAAACAGCTGTGTCATTGGCGTGTTCATACATTCATTATGTTAAAGAGATATTGTATGCCGCTAGAAATAGATTTCCCTTTATTGGAAAAGCATGTGTTCCACCTTTAATAAACATCTTACTATAAGGTTTTAAGGATACATGCCAAATCACCTATGTAATCCAATACCTTCTCGGGCCCTGATCAGAAAGAATGAAGTGTTAAGAGTAGATTGGTTGCCATACAATTTCCAACCTTGGCTGGATCTGCTTGGGCCTTACCATTGTATGAGGAGACGAAGAAGCCTCCTGCCCCGGTAACAGCTTTGACTCCACAGCTGAGCCTGTGTCCACTGGTGGTGGCGTGGGATAGGTTGGCGTGGGCTTGAGGCAAGGCACATAAATTATCATGAGGGGCGATTCTCTGGTCACCTAAGTCAATGAAACACACAAATCAAACAGGGTGACAAAAGAGAATGTCAGGGAAAGGTCTGGGCATGCCTTTCTAAGAGGTGACTAGCTTCTGACTGGTCAATATTCTGTTAGGAAAAACCAGAAGTTCCCCTTGAAACTGTCTCCCAATACAAAAACACGATGTGATCCAAAAAGAACAACATGTCTAGCATAATATAGCTCCATTTCACCGGCGCAGTAATCCCATAAGTGGCAGTGAGAGGCACTGGGAAGGCCAATGAAAACATGGTGTATTGATACAACTTAAGAAAAAGCTTTCCTAAGGAAAAAAAAAATATCCCAAAAGAATCTCAAACAAAGCTGCAAACTGGCAGCCGTACAAAGAGTGTACAGTCCTGTCAGAGGGTTTCTGTTCAACCAGACGGCTGCCCCGCACAAGGAGCAAGCAGAGTTCAGGGGCAAGCTGCTAATTTCTGGGGTAACTGGGTCCTTTTGAGAGCCTACTGACTACAAAATGAGCACTCACCAATACAGGTAGGTGATTTATCAGTCATGAAGTTCATACAGCAGAAAAGTCAATGCTCTGAAACTAAGCATGATGTGATGAAGCTGATTGAATTTTCCCTGCATTACTTTAGAACTAGACTAAACGCAGTGCATTACCTTGTTACTAGACTAAACCCCATGCATTACCTTGTTAGGAGACTAAACCCCATGCATTACCTTGGTACTAGACTAAACAACATGGATTACCTTGGTACTAGAACAAACCCCATGCATTACCTTGGTAGGAGACTAAATCCCATGCATTACCTTGGTACGAGACTAAATCCCATGTATTAGCTCTGTACTAGACTAAACCCCATGCATTACCTTGTTAGGAGACTAAACCCCATGCATTACCTTGGTAGTAGACTAAACACCATGGATTACCTTGGTACTAGAACAAACCCCATGCATTACCGTGGTACTAGAACAAACCCCATGCATTACCTTGGTACTAGACTAAATCCCATGCATTAGCTTGGTACTAGACAAAACCCATGCATTACCTTGGTACTAGACTAAATCCCATGCATTAGCTCGGTACTAGACAAAACCCATGCATTACCCTGGTAGGAGACTAAACCCCATGCATTAGGAGAGGATAAATGGACAGTCCAGCATATTACCCTCCTTGGTGGTCAAGGCTCTGCGGACTCCATGCCAGAGCTGGGAGATCTCCTCGTCTGTCGGGGTGCGGTCCAGGCAAAGGCCCTTGTCGTCGTAGAGAAGCCCCCGTCTGGCAGGCCATCCCTGGGCTTCCCGCTGGACTGACACGAGGGTGGCCGTGGAAGGGCTGGATGTTGTGCAGGAAGAGGCGTACGGTGGAGGAAACGGCATGAAGATCACACCGCCACCAGCTTTGATGACTTGTGCATGAGATGGCTGGAAGCCGTTCAAAAAGGCCTCTACCGAAACACCTGCCGTAGCACCGCTGGAGTGCACAGCGGCGAATGACACAGCAGAATTGGTCTGATCCAATACATCATGAGGACTTTTAGTGCTGTGTGAAACTACAGCTGCATCCTCTCTTGGGTGAGCGCAGTACTCCTGGGGGCCCGCCCGGGGTGGGGGACGAGGTTCCATGACCTTCCCCTGGGTCACCCTGACCACGTCCCTGCTAGCCTCGCTGGCAGACTGGGTTCGGATGACTCTACCTTTTCTGGAGCGAGAAGGACCTGTCCCGGCCCTGGCAGACCCCACTCTCCTGGGGAACCTGGGAAACCCGGGCCATCCGTCCATCCCTCGCTGCCCCCTGACCTCCACTTGGGTCTCCCTGGCTTCCTGGCCTCTCTCCTTAACCCTGACATCTGCCCAGGCCTGCCTGGTGAAATGATATCCGGGGGTGGAAGTGTGAGCCCGGGCCAAGCCGAGGCTCTGCTGTTGATTATGTTGAGGAAGTGAGGGCTTGCTTTCTAAATGATCATCCGGTTTGATCTCCTTCTCCTCCTCTTTAAGGTTGACCTCGTCCAACCAGCGTATCTTCTTTTTGACCTTATTGCTGTCCTCTCCATTCCTGACCTTGGTTCTAGCGAGTTCCACACTATCTCTGATGGAAATGGCAACTTGTTGTGTGAACATTAAATGCCCGGCCCTGTACAGACTAGACCTGGCCTTGGTTTCTCCTCCAGACACTCTGCACTTGGGGGGCTTTTTAAGAATCCCTTTAATGAATTTAACTTCAGCAGCTTCAGAAGGGTTGGTGGGGTTTCTGTGGGGGAGCGAGGGAGGGGGTGTTGCTGTGTCCAAGAGTTGACTTGGCATTACTTCCTGCTGCAGGCCTTTAGTGAGGTCAGACCAGATGTTGGAGTGACAGGTTGTCTGACCAAGAGCGTCTGTGTTGGATGTACCCCTTTCTGCTTTGGACACAGAGTTTGACTCCATTGTGAGGTCTCCCTTGGAGAGGTCTCCGCTGGTAAGGTCTTCCCTGGTATCTACATGGGGTCTTCTCCTGTGAAAAGGGTGCTGTGTGCTTTCTATAGACACAATGGTGTCTTCTCTGACTTCAGCTCCACAGTTAGTGCAGTAACTCAAGACAGGACCAGGGCTGGAGATTGTAGCCTCACACAGAATGTCTTTGTGGCTGCAGTTCTTCCCGGACAGAAAGACCCGAGTGGACAACAGATGTGTGAAGTCATCTTGGTTTTTCACCTGCTGCCTCAAGCCTAGCTTTGCCTCTGGGGTCAAACAAGAGGTGAACTGTAGCCGCAAACTGTCTGGGTTGGAGGCCTTGGAGCCAACCACCGAAACGCTGTCTCTTGGGTCACTCTCCCTCTTCAGAGTGTTTGGATCTGCATGGCCTAGCTGTACTGAAGCTCTGCCAACTGCCCCAGGCAGGGGGCTGTGTTCAGCCACCCCGGAGAGAGGAGGCTGGGTTACAGCGTCAGTGTGGGATGACAGTTTGTTTGTGAAACTCTGCCCTCCGGTGGCACCACAGTCGTGGTGCAGCCTTTTGCTAATGTCTCCGAACAACTCGCCTGCCTGTGTCTCCCTGGTGGGCTGGGAGCTAACATCCGCCAGTCCCTGTGAGGGCGGGAGGTTATCGCTTAGGAAAGCCCTCCCAGTTGGGCACAGGGACGGGCCTGACCATGGACACGGATGGTCCTGAAGGATCGGCTGATGCCCAGGCCTCTCATTATCCAGGTGATCCTGCGAGAACTGACGTAGCCTTACATTGTTATTAGTGTTGTCGTGAGTGAGATCCTGGTTTTCTAAGCTGTCCAGACTGGACAGGCTCTCGGAGTCTGTGAGGTGGCTCTCATACTGACCCTGAAACACATGATGATATCTCTAATAATGTGCGTAGCTATCAGGTCCAGAGCTCCTGGGTCCAGGCCAAACACAGGTAACATTCCTGTGTGTGCGGTAAGGGGATACTCTCCTCTAACAGGGGCCTCTGTTTGATGCTTCAGCACGTTCAGGCAGGTAGGAGGAACGCATGGCTGACATGACCCTTCAGGGCTTTTCCATTCTGGAACAGTTAGGCCCTACTCCACAGCTAAATACTGGCATCTCTATGTCAACATAAATAGGTCTGTTTAAAGGGAAAATGCTCAGTGATATAGGCTACATGTGTAAGATACATACAGGGCCTATAGAACGTTTGCATCTCCTCAAACTTTTCACATTCTGTTGATTCAGTCCCTAAGAGTTTTACGTATTTATTCCCCCCACTTATCTACAAGCGATACTTCACATTAAGGAGACATCTGGACTGGTCTCCCCTGTTCCTACCTGTGGACTGGAATACCTTGTTCCTACCTGTGGACTGGTCTTCCCTGTTCCTACCTGTGGACTGGTCTCCCCTGTTCCTACCTGTGGACTGGAATACCTTGTTCCTACCTGTGGACTGGTCTTCCCTGTTCCTACCTGTGGACTGGTCTCCCCTGTTCCTACCTGTGGACTGGTCTTCCCTGTTCCTACCTGTGGACTGGAATACCTTGTTCCTACCTGTGGACTGGTCTTCCCTGTTCCTACCTGTGGACTGGTCTCCCCTGTTCCTACCTGTGGACTGGTCTCCCCTGTTCCTACCTGTGGACTGGTCTTCCCTGTTCCTACCTGTGGATTGGAATACCCTGTTCCTACCTCTGGACCGGTCTCTCCTGTTCATACCTCTGGACCGGTCTCTCCTGTTCATATCTGTGGACTGTCTTTCCTGTTCATACCTGTGAATTGTTCTCTCCTGTCTATATCTGTGGAATGGTCTCACCTGTTCCTACCTCTGGACTGGTTTCTCCTGTTCCTACCTCTGGACTGGTTTCTCCTGTTCCTACCTCTGGACTGGTTTCTCCTGTTCCTACCTGTGGACTGGTACAGGTGTTCCTGTCTTCCAGGTGTGTGCCCTGCAGCTCATTGAGGAACAGTAGCTGGCTGTTCTTGAAGATGCTGAGGGGCCTGTCCTGTACCAGCTTAGTGAAGGCCTCCAGGACAGGCATGGTCCTGTGATGAAGGGATGGGCTGACTGTCAGAGGAGGTTTAGGGGATGGAGTGCAGCTCCTGTGATTACACCAGAACAAAAAACATGTAGATGGCGACAATTCATTATTATAATAAGCAAATAATTTATATATATATATATATATATATATATATATATATATATATATATATATAAATATAATAATATATATATACTGTTTATAAATGCCTTGTATATTATACACCCACATGGTATATATATTTTTAATTCCACTGTATTGTTGACTACTTGCGAATGATTGGCTAGAATGAGTTCTAGAACGCACATGAATTCCTGACATAGAGGACAGTTGGCTGTATTTATCACATTCATGACATAAAAAGGCAACAAAATTACTATATTTAGAAAGCGATAAATTCCAACATTGTAAAGCGTTTATCTTGCTGAAATAACAGTAGAATAAACAACATCCACTAGAATAAATCTTTAAATTCACGTTTTGTTTGCTACAGATAATAGCAAAGGAAATCGACTACACCTTGTCCCATTGTGTCGTCCATTATACCAAGGCCATGTACAGAACATCAGTGTTTATCCCATACTTAAGCATTTATTATCGTGCTAACTTGACCATGCTCTCCCTAAGTGAGAGAGTTGCGTGCACAGAGAGACAATCCAACAATTACTTCAAGTGATTCATGGAATTAGACATATTGTATATATTTGTTGTTATTCCCCTTTAAGTACCAGCGCTGCACACAGTGTCAGAGTGGTAATGGCCCATGCTTTTGGTAGATTTGTTCCAGGTTGTTGAGGTTGGTTGGATGACGCTTGTGGGACACCTTAAGTACGGCCACAGATTTTCAGTGAGATTGCAATCGGTACTTTGATGGGGTCACGGTAGAATACAAACCTTCTTCATTTACGTCAACTGCAATTTTTTGGGGGCTTTTTGCCATGTGTCTGGGCTCATTGTCTTGCTGAAAATTGACTGAAGCAGGTTCTCTTGCAGTGCTTCCCTGTTTCATGATACAACAAATATTCTTTTGAAAAGACCCCTACTGAAGAAAAGTATCCCCACAGCATGATGCTGCCCAGGCACGTCACCTGACTTTCAGAACACTCGGGCTCAGACAGACAACCCAGGGCTGTGGGCAAATTATTTTAACATCGCAAATGAAATGAAGTGCATGTTTCTGATGAGCAATGCTATCAGTGTCAAGTCAAGGACAAAAAACAATATATTTTGTAACATACAGAACAAAAATGTCGGTCCCGCTTATACCATGGTATATGCAATCAACAACATAAGGAAACATTTACTAGTAGAAATTACAGTTTGCGTTTATATTCACATGCTTTATTAATTAATTTTGGCTTTTTCATACTTATGATGGTACAGACGCCACTCAGTCGTTAAGCCTATTTGATATAAATGTATACTAAAATATAGAATGTGTCGAATGAACAACCAGTTTGCGTCGGTAGCAATTCAATTATAAAAATATATACATTCATTCATAAAACATGTAAATATGAATAAAAACACAAGTGCTAGTGAAACCGCTGTAGTGTCCCCATTTATTGTCTAGCTGCTCTGCTACTTACTGTACATCTGGGCTACTACCTGCTACAACCCGCTACTATTAACGGTGATTGTTTCCCTTCCCCAAATTAGTTCAGTGGTTAGAGGTGCATTCAATAAATTCACCTTTGTTTGCAAGCAATACTAAATACATTTCTTTTAGCTTTGTATTCTCCACTAATGTGTTAACAAACATTATGGAAATGTAGTACCTATGTAATAAGTTGGTGAAAAAAGGTTGGCCTGAAATGTAATTCCACCTTTAAGAGAATTTGTTTTTGTTTGTTTGCTAAATTAGATGATTTTGAACGTTAAGTTCATTGTCCGGTACTGGGCCCCATGAACAGCCGACTCTTTCTAATTGGTAGTGTGTGTAAAAAGCCATTGGGTTTGGGGGCTTCGTCTGCTGCTCCAAGTTGCTTGTTTCTCTTATCTGGCAACATGCATGCAGAAGTTCATGAAGCACTTGTCTGCTCGCCTTGCAAATGTTGATTCGATTGATGTGTTTATGTCAGCTCGCACAACACTCGGGGCTGACTAAAAAACATCCAGGGCAGGAGCCCCGAAATCCCGGGTCCCAGATGCTGCTGCTACCATACTTCACTGTTGGGATGGTTTGTCTTGAGGCCTGGGCAGCATCAGGATTGCACCACACATACTACTGATAGAGAGTTTATAAATTATTTGAATGCAAGTTATTAAGGAAGAGTTCTTACCTGCTAATGGTTGAGTTGCTGGACAGGATGACAGACTGTTTGGCGAAGGAACTCAAGGTCATATTTTCTTTTATATGATTAAGTGCCTCCTCAATATCAGGGGTCGATCTGAAAGCTGCAACAGAAACAAGATACATTTCTGTCCTGGATAGTTATGTCCTGGAAGGGGCATTACATGTGCATTACATGTGCATTACATGTGCATTACATGTGCATTACATGTGCATTACCGTTGGGTCCAACAATAGTAGATACTAGAAAGTGTAAAAAATTTACTGACTTTGTCTGTGTCTCTGCGAGAGGGGCAGGTGTGCCCTCTGGAAACGCTCGGTGGCATCCTGGACTCTCTGTTTACGTTGCTGAAGGATGTTTTCCCTCAGCATCTGTTCCTGGACATCCCACTGCTTCCTCCTCTCCTCCAAAACCCTGCAGAAGAAATGCATTACAAACTGGCCCAAGGCCTCCTAGACCAACTTGATCACTGTGACATAAAGAATATATATACATCCCAAATCCTTCAACATTCATAATGTTATGGTGAGAGTTTCACCTGATCTAGTTACTGAGGCTCTTGCCAACTTGAGCCATCAACATTGATTGTTTTAATATTTTTACAGCTTAAGTCAGATTCCTCAAGGAGAACACATATAAAACTACTCCTCCTTCACTGGTTTGTTTACATTTATTTAAAAGGAACCCCTATTCACTGCTTGGTTTACATTAAATTAAAGGAATCCTCATATACTAGTGGGTTTTGATTTATTTAAATGTAAACAACTACTCCTAAATGTTGGTTAGAAAAGTTATTTAATATATATCAGTTGTGTAAATGATCCTTCTGGAAATCATATGAAGTGGGCAGGCTACTGTTAAATCATACACATTCATCTCAGAAAGCATACACGTTTATCCTACTCTGCTTCTAGGGCAGTCTGGATAGGCTTGGGCGTTAGGGATTTAGAGTGAGCCAATGGTCATGTTAATGCAGAATTCAGTGTTTCCCTCGCAGAAAGACAAAAAGCAGAAATACTTTTGTTTTACATTCTAAATAAACATTTTGTATTCAATCACATTGCCATTACATAAAACATCTCATCCATCATCCAAGCCACACGGTCTCTGTCCGCCTGTGGTATTGCTGCTTGTGTGTGTGTGTGTCTGTGTGTGTGTGTCTGTGTGTGTGTCTGTGTGTGTGTCTGTGTGTGTGTGTGTGTCTGTGTGTGTGTGCGGTCCTTGTGAATCCCCGGGGTGAAAACCTTATAATGATCAACGTCTCTGACCTGGCTGCTGCTAGATCATTTGGACAAGTGTTAGGGTTAGGACAAGGGTTAAGGTTAGGACAAGGGTTAAGGTTAGGACAAGGGTTAGGGTTAGGATACGGGTCAGGGTTAGGAGATCTATTTCAAGACAGAACAAAATCCTGTTGACAACTACAGTGCAGTGTTGAATAACTGGATCTGACCTCCACCAGAGTGCGCTACAGTTTCAGTGGGCGTATCCAAAACGCTGGCCTATTCCCTAGATTGAGCACTACCTACCCTATGGGCCTGGTTCACAGGCAGTGAACTACATAGGGTTCAGGGTGCCTTGGGAGTCGAACAGTGTCACAGACAGGGCAGAAACTTAAGCCGTGCTGGGACCAAGGAGGTCCGCGGGTTAAAAACAGCAGGGCACTGATGTCCTGCTCCTAGCCAAGGAACACTTTGAGAATGTCGTTTGACATGTTAGCCTGGTTCCAGGTGGGCTTATGTGGTCATGCCATGGGACGCTGACCATAATAGTTGGCAAGACTGCACAAACAGACCCCAGATCAGGCTATGGTTTCAAACATATAGAAAACGTACTTCCTTCGTCGGTTGGTCTCCAGGGAGAAGCGGCGAGCTTGGGTTCTGCAGGTCTTCTGTTCCTGCACCAGTAGCTGTCGTTCATCTTCAAATGTCCTGCCCACTCTTATCTGGTCCTTCCTGAAATCAGGCCTAGTCAAGGGGAACTTCCTGATTGTGTCACAACCACTAGATTTGATTAAATATACAACCGCTTTGTTCCATAAAAACATTATCAACCATGCCTATTAATGCTGTATGCTGCCAATTGGACAAGTTACACAATTTAAAGGGCCCTTACTGAACATTTAATATTGGAATAATAAAGTTTACTGTCATATTACCATGTAGAATTATTATAATAAAATAAGCTTGGCCTATTTAGTATACTTGTAGAAAAACAACATAATCAATATGCCAGTCTGTCCAAACATAAATCTTAGTCTACAGCTGTTAAATTGTCTGGCATATTTTCTATTACTAATAGAGCAACTACCAAGCAACTACAAATCAATGTTGAAAATGTACATTTTGTGCAAGGATACGAGTAGAATAAATTGTTCTTTTGAGCCTGCATTCTAGGAAGCTGGCGACGGAGCAGTAACACAACCAACAGTCCTGGAAGGCACCTTCGACGCCTATAGCACGCGTAAGTGAAGTTCGCCGACATACATCACCGTGCCCCATTGGAAAGCCGTTATAGTCTTCATTCGCAAAAGTTCAATATTTGACTTAAAATGACAGAAATACTAACAGTCATCTTACGAATTGATTGAAACCCAAGTCTACCTACGTCGCATTGCTGGCCTGTCTCTCAAGCAAACATTGACCACACAGTAAATTAACTAGCTAGCCAGCGTAGCTACCTAGCTCCGTGACCTGCTCCAGCTATAACATGATCCAACTGTCGCCACTGACTACTTTTTTCCCGTTATTTTCTACTTCGGCACATGCAAGGTCAAATCTAACTGGGACCCTTCCTTTCAGTTATTTCCTTACCAGGAATAAAACACACTGGCAAGCTCCATTAAGCAAGTGAATAAACCCGATTGCGTTTGCTAGCTAATGCATTGCCACAGTGGACAGTGTGCAACAGTCCCCGCCATGTTGGCAACAGAGGACGCGCTTCCCTGACAACCGACAGTCGAAGGTGGGGTTAAGAATCATATGCGCGGGTCCGAGTGTCCAGCAGATGGCGCGGCCTCTCTTTTATTGTCAGTGTTAATGATTCCGAAGTTAGTCAGTGGTATCATTGCGAAATCCGTGTGTTTCGGCCACTAATGAAGTTCATAAAACTAAGTCCTCTTTCAAGACACGAGGCAATACAATTAATAATCAATATTGTGGGTAGTACCTACCAGTTGCCCTGTTGAAAATGAAAAATTGGATAATATAGTCTGAACCGTATTTAGCAGCACCAATGTTTCAAACGAACATATGACAACAGAGACTGCATGCAGGTTAAAATGGCCCTGTTTATATTCAGACAAATTATGAACAATTATTGACAAAACAGCGATTCTGATTGGTAAATATAGATTTACCAAACAGATTAGCTGTTTATTATAATTAATATGTATTTGTTTTTTTTCTGGATCTGTATTTCAGCACTTTGGATTTTACATGATATAATGATGATAGGATGGAAATAAAAGCAGCAAGCGCAGACGGCTGCTGCCTGACATCTTTGAATTGCGACGCCCTCGAGTTTTGTACACAGTACCCTGATTTAAGAGTACCAAAGGTATTTGGACAATCGGCTTCATAACTCTATTTTTTTATGCAGCTGTGTATTTGCATCATGCATAAGAGAGCTGTCAACAACCAGGTTTGCTATCAGGAACACGGAGTGTTCTGCTTTATCCCAAGTGTTCTCAAGCGGAAGTACTGATCACAGGAAGCCAAATGGAAACCACCATCCTGTCTCTGTTTTAGTGTTTAGAAACATTAATAATCACGGCTTGTGATCTGATTGCTGAATGATATGATTATTATATAAATAGCAGCTGGAAATAAAATGTCAAATAAAAAAGATAAACTTACTATTGGTTTGTACAGATCCATTTGATGTTTGTGTTTATTTGTTTTGAATATAATTGTTGTTGTTTATTTGTATTTTTTTTTGGTTATTTATGCATTTATGTGTCATCCTGTGCCTTTGCAACTGAGTTCAGATGTATTGTGTGCAGTCACTGGGCTGAGTTTGAGTTTGTTAAATTTATTCAACTGTGTGACGGGTCGTGCTTCGGCAGTACATGTACACCAGAGACTGCAGAGTTTAGACCACTGGGAACTCGTAGGCCACTGGGGGACATTTTCTGGACAGATTTGCAATGAAGCCATGCTGGAAATGTATGTCCCTATTTCACTCCTAAGTCTTTTAAGCATGAAATAATATTTAAATGTATTCTTGACCTCTGACCTTACCTGAAAAGCAACTTATTATTTTAGGGGGAAAAAATTGGTAAACCTACCCAGATGGCTTGGTAAAATACCCAGGAATCTTCTTTTTGAGTAATAATATTTTCAAGGCCCTTTGTCATAGGTGCCCTTTTCTTGTCATCTTGAAATAAGGATAGACGTCTTGAAATAAGGGTAGATGTGTACGTTTTGTTTCTGTTTCTTTTCCACAAGACTGTGGCACAAGTTAAGTAAACATTAGGTCAACCAGTGGCGTCTTTGGGCCTGGGCGTCCGAGACTAGCCCCGGATCTTTTATGAATAGCCCCGGATCTCAAATCGCCCAAAACATAATCATAATATAAAAATAGCCCAATAGGAGCATAGTGTGCTCCTATTGCGACGCCTCTGAGGTCAATTTACCCCACTCTCTCCCCTACGTGACTATTGTGGTTATCGATATTAGCACAGGTGTACAGTTAGATGTGTGTTGGGCTCTTCCGGCTCAAAGCACCGACCAGAGTATGAGAGAAGATAAACTGCCACTCATCTCTCACTGAGCGCTTTTCAACATGCCACGGTTCGTTTCCGCGCTCTGTGGTACATCATTCTATGCTCGCTCGCTCCATATTCGCCCCATACATAAAAAAAATACATAAAAATACCTCGACTGTTATTTAGGTTTCAATTTCTTAAGAATTTAGCTATCAAGGATGAAACACTCAACATTTCAAAAGCATCTCGTAGGCTATCACGAAATATAGAGTATTGATAAAAGAAACAGTTTTAACTGATTTACGCTCTAGCCAAAAAACGCGAGGTCCGAGCATTTTACGCGCGTTCATACTGATTCAGGTCTGTTTGATAATATCAACTAAATATAATGAAAAGCATCGATTCTCTCTCTCATCACAGTTTTGAGTTTTGATGCTTCGTGCGTATAAGGTAAATTAGGGATTAAGTGATTCTGTGATTTTTCTTTATTATTCAGTTTGGTACAACGTTTTCAAAGACTTCTCCCCACGCAGAAGGCCTATAGATCCAAGAGCCACGTTCGCCACATAGCGTCACCACCAACAGCCAGTCCAGTATTGAGTGATCAGGCACAGGACGCGTGAACAACGTCTAACGCTCTACTGTCCGGTACTGTCATGTCCAGAAATCGTGGAGTCTCCAGGCTGTCGGGATCGGTTCTATGCGCCTCTAATTTTTCGTTCAGGATTTACGAGAAATGACTCACAGAACACTGTATGTAACCGAAAATGATTCAACCAAACTACGTGAAACAAGGAGATTCTCAAAGTAATAACCCAATGACAACTACAGATTCCTGTGCTAACGTAACTGCATGTTACCAGGGACATTACCAGAGGTAGGTGGCATATTTGAGGACTTGGAACCGTCTAGATAATGTAATAAAAAATATAAAATTCTGAAAATTATGATTGTTGCAGTCTGGTCTGGAGATTTTAAGAAGTACAGGAACGTAAATATGTGCTATAAAATAATTGTGAGGTTAAATCCTTTAAATTCAGTTTTAGTATAACCGAAATTTGGACAGCTTCTTTGACCTAGGTTTATGATTCACAGAAAGTGTTTTAAAAACAGAATTGCGGTACTCCAAAGTCGTTCTTCAATCTGAATGTTGTTTTATGGTTGATTTAAAGAGTGTAGTAAAAACGCTGTCTCTGGTTTCAGTAAATGCAAAAACCAGCACTGAAACATCAAAACGTGTCTATCATACAGGGTAAATCAGAACCGACATTAGTTAAAAGTACATTTACCCTTAGTTAACTATATACCTGGTGGACTACATAATCTACCCTTTAAGATTGATACCTTGGAAAATAATTTAATTAAAAATTAAAAAAACAAGAGGGGATGTATCAATCTGACAAATCAAAAATGTGAAGTGGTCCTTAGGGAAGCGACCTTACAAAATATTTTAGATTTTAGCAATTCAAAATACTGCAAAGCCTGACTTCAAATAGTACTGGAATTATTTAGTTTGAAAATGTAAGCAAACACTTGACCACTATATCCAGTCGAGCTGGAGCCAGACACTTTACATTGCTGTATATAACATAAGCTCACGAACTGGCAGCATACAGTACTAAATGAAATGTTCATTCCATAAGATAGAAACGTGCTGTAGTGACATTATTATATAATTTTTAATGCATTTGAATGAAGCAGTAACTGGCTTGTTCAACCCTGAGTCAGTGCAGAATTGACTCAGCTCAACTGTGCTGTCATCTGCTCTACACCCACTGTACAACACAGTGTTTGGTGCCTGAGAGCACAAAACACAAGGGGGGAAATGTCAGTAGATGAAGCAAAGTAAGCCAATTCCTGTGAATCATGAATTAATCCCAGAAACTTCCAAATTCTCAGAAAGTCTGGTGGATCATGTAGTCAGACTTCGCCTTCATTTGCCACTAAGGACAATGTGAGCAATTCTTAAAAAAAAATATTTGGATTGAATTATATTTAGGTGACAACAATTAAGACTAACAAAGGACTAAATGATAAGCTTAGTGAAGAACCTAGTTAAATGATGATATAACAAACCATGGTTTGTTTTAAAATATCAGGTAAATATTACATTTTCTTTAAAGTGTGTACAGCTGCAGTTGCGACTTGTGTTTTACAAGCACATACAGTATTTGATTTAGATTTTTAACAGTGTTACAAAGCACTTTTTTTTAAAACTGTGATGTCAAGCCTTTTCCGATGACCAAGCAGACCTGAACAAAAATCCCATGCATTGTGTGGAAACAATAGCCAAAGATGGACATAATAACAAAAACATGTAATGAATTCTAGAAAATAGGAAAGCAGTGTTCATCTTGTGTTGTTAATGTGGTCTCAGGTGGGAGGACAGCAACAGACATCAGCGTATCAGCTGTTACTACATTTTCAACATAAAATGGAGACTCTTTGCACCAACTGTGCATGTAGTTTCGGATCTGAACACAACCTGTAATATTTAGCAAGCCAGCTGACTGAAGCTTATCATTACAGTATGACAAATGTCTGTGTTCCATCACAGAAGCGGCAGAATTGTTAGAAGTGTTTGTGTGTATTTTCAGTAAATCATAAACAATACCTATCTTTCTTTGAAATAAACCAAGACAAGTTCACTGACTTTAAAAACTAAATGTCCAATACATTTTTAACGAGGACCAATGTTGTGTCTTTTCTGTGGATGCGATGTGGTTTTCTCACTGTGCTTAACATGACCTGACTAACAGTAATTTATTCTGGATGAGGAGCATATATTCGAAAATAAATAAAATGTGTGAAATGGCTACAGTAGTCAGTTATTGAGGAAGGCGCTGGTAGCATTTCAGTAAGTTCGGTCACTCTGAGACCTTGAAGTAGGTGCTACCCTTGTCCAGTAAGAACGTGGCTTTGGTGGGGAAATGGTAAAGACATGTCGTGATTGACAATTCAGACAGGAAACACCATGTCCTCGTTTAACACACATTATGCCTTTGCGTCAGGATCTGCTTTCTTGGAGTAACTCACCTGAGGGTGCATATACAATATTAATAACAGGTGGATGCTGGTGGTGGAGGGTGGGGGTTGAGGTGGGGGCTAGGGAGGCAGGTGGAGGTGGTGTCTGGGGGTTGAGGGTGGAGTCTGGGGGTTGAGGGTGGAGGCTAGGGTGGAGTCTGGGTTGGTAAATGGAAGCTGGGGGTTGAGGGTGGAGGCTGGAGGTTGAGGGTGGAGACTGGGTTGGTGAGTGGAGGCTGGGGGTTGAGGGTGAGGCTGGGTTGGTGGGTGGAGGCTGGAGGTTGAGGTTAGAGGCTGGGGGTTGAGGGTGGAGACTGGGTTGGTGAGTGGAGGCTGGGAGTTGAGGGTGAGACTGGGTTGGGTTGGTGGGTGGAGGCTAGAGGTTTAGGTTGGAGGCTAGGTTGGTGAGTGGAGGCTGGGGGTTGAGGGTGAGGCTGGGTTGGTGGGTGGAGGTTAGGGGTTGAGAGGTGGGGCTTAGTAGTGCAAATGGCAAACATTTATTATCTCAATTGATTTGAATACTAATACAGGTGGCTCCACAACACTGAATAGATATCTACAGTAATGTATACGCCCGATGCAAACAATGGTGTAAATATTTTACTGCATAGAACGGATTCACAAATACATTTACAAAAAATATGGAGTTGACTAGAGCTTGCAGTTAGTGTTAGAATATAAATGTCCCATACAGGTAAAATATTAATAGAATTGTCCCCTACAGGCATAATATAAATAGAATTGTCCCCTACAGGCATAATATGAATAGAATTGTCCCCTACAGGCATAATATGAATAGAATTGTCCCCTACAGGCATAATATAAATAGAATTGTCCCATACTGGCATAATATAAATAGAATTGTCCCATACTGGCATAATATTAATAGAATTGTCCCATACAGGCATAATATAAATAGAATTGTCCCATACAGGCATAATATAAACAGAATTCTCCCCTACATGCATAATATAAACAGAATTCTCCCCTACAGGCATAATATAAATAGAATTGTCCCATACAGGCATAATATAAATTGAATGATAGTAGTATTGAATACTGTAGATATGGCAAGTATGGCAGTAATAAACATAACAGTGTAAACTAGCCTCAATGTTTGAAAGAGTAGAATGGGGGAGTATGAACAGTATGGGAGAAGTATTGAATATTATATGAGTGTTATATGCTTATGAATGGTACATGCAAAGGAACATTCTAATGGCCAATAAATGTACTGAAAGGACATCAGAGCATCTGGAAAGGTTGTGTGATCAGAATGATCATGGATCAGTGTTAATGGTTGAGGAGCCTTATGGCCTGAGGAAGTGTGTGCCCCGCTCATCTACCAGAAGGCAGCAGTGTGAACAGACCATATAGCCTGGGTGGCTGTAGTCTTTATGATGCTCCGGTAGTATCTACCAGACGGCAGCAGTGTGAACAGACCATATAGCCTGGGTGGCTGTAGTCTTTATGATGCTCCGGTAGTATCTACCAGACGGCAGCAGTGTGAACAGACCATATAGCCTGGGTGGCTGTAGTCTTTATGATGC
>JACXGJ010012893.1:6109-17267 GCA_016801105.1 Esox niger
CAACAAGCAATTCATGTCAATAAAGCTTCTATTAAATTAGAGGGGGGGGGGGGGGTTCTGAATGCAGAGACATTGCTAGAATGATGGTTGCAGATAACATTTCTTAAGTCCAGAAACACAGGCAGGGACAGTCACTCAAAAGAATTGAAAACTACTCTTCCACTTTGTGCTGTCCATTTTCCTGTTCTCCTTCTCCCAGCCCAGGGGGAAGGATGTTAAATGGGCTGAGTCATGCCGCTACAGACTCAAGGAAAAGACGCTGGGGTTGTGTGTTTGGGGCTGAGAGGCCTAAAGAGCAGGCTTTTAGAGTCTGCTCAACATTCATGAAACCAACTGCTTTCTCATCTCTGTTGGGCATTATTCTACTCTGCCTCCTCCATTTATGCTCTTTCTCAAAAATGTCAGCCTTTGGGCCCACTCTAGATCCAGCCAGTGGGTGTTTCTTATGTTTCCATCCATGACTGACTATGAGGGGATGTCTAAAACAGAAAAGACGAATCTTCAATCTCCTAATCCAGAACGAGTTGAATCGACACTGAGGCTTTAGCATAAAATCAAGTGAGATTAGGACTAGCACATGGAGATCAATTTACAACTGTTGCCGTTAGAAGTGTATCGAGTGCTGCTCCGTACGATTGTCAAAGCCCTACTTACCCCAGAAGGGTGGGGGCACATCCAGAAGGGTGGGGGCACCACCAGAAAGGTGGGGGCACCACCAGAAGGGTGGGGGCACCACCAGAAGGGTGGGGGCACATCCAGAAGGGTGGGGGCACATCCAGAAGGGTGGGGGCACATCCAGTGTTATGTTGGCAGGCTTCTGTTAAAGCTAGAGGCTGAGACACCTGATCCTGTCAGGTCAGAACTCTGATACTAACAGGACTACTCCTGGGTTCAATCAGCCGAGCAGACAGCACTACCCTAATTAGAAGTCAGTCAGATTGTTTTTTTTCTGACAGCAGGGTGCAGACCAGCCCTTTAGGTTAGAGTTTGGCCTCATGGGTCCCAGACCAGAGACCTTTAGGCCAGAGTTTGGCCTCATGGGTCCCAGACCAGAGACCTTTAGGCCAGAGTTTGGCCTCATGGGTCCCAGACCAGAGACCTTTAGGCCAGAGTTTGGCCTCATGGGTCCCAGACCAGAGACCTTTAGACCAGAGTTTGGCTTTGTACGTCCCAGACCAGTGGGCATCATTCTATGGGGACAGAGGGGAAGTAGTGGGCAGCTGAACAGCTGTTTAGATTGGCTGGTATTTGGACGCCTCTACAGCACACAAACAAAGCCAGTGTACTGACGCAGTTGTGGCAAAGGGCCAGTGCACAAATGCTGCATCTGTTCACCCTCTCAAAGACCATCGCAAGCAGCTATGAACATCATTCACCATTCTGTGAGAAAGATTGTGTGTGTCTGTTCATTGTGTGTGTCTGTTCATTGTGTGTGTCTGTTCATTGTGTGTGTCTGTGTGTGGTGTTTGCAGGGTTCTCCCCCAAACACTAACAGCACAGATCTATCATCATACTGTTAGGTTTTTCTCCCTTCGGATGAATACTGGCAGAGAGCTGGTGGCAGGTCCAACAGACAGAGCGACAGACTGCCCAGGAGAGCTCAGCAAACACACTTCTACCTCTCACGTGTTTTCCTCCAGACTGGATTAGCCTTGGCAGAACGGTGTTAGACCTTTATCGAGTCAGGCCTTTCTGAAGTCCACCAGACGATGCAACACCCTCTCTAAACCAGTCAACCAACACCATGGCTAGGTGTCTGTACCCGAGGAAGCATTTTGAGTCACCGCTATGTATTCGAAAAACAGAAACACGTTTTGTTTGTGGTAGAGCCTAAAGAAAACAGTGGCCATCGGAGCACTCCCTTGGTGGCTGGGGTTAGCCGACCCTAATGACATGATGGAATGTCGGCCTGGTGGTCAGACAGGACTGTCTGGCTCCAGGCGTCACAGGGCTGGGAGATACACTGGAGGCTAATCAAGTTCCCATCCTAATATTATTGGCCAACTCACACCTTTGTACTGGACACAGAATGGACACTGCTGCCATTTCCACACTGTTTGCTACTACTGGGTTTTGACTGCCAACTTGGTTCTCCCCAGCACCGGAGTGGGTGTGTGTTAGTACACCTTAGACAAATCCACTGGGCCATTATATCACGTAAACAAACAGCAACCTAACAGTCATTCCCATCTCCAGAGCTCTGAAAGGCTAGTCAGCACATCTGGGGAGTGATGTATACATGTGACACAGTGAGGTAACAGACAGTGTAGCTTTAGTTATGGATTTATTGAACTTTTCTAACCATTTCTGTTCTCAACAATGTAACATGTTGCTTAATATGCTATAGTAATGTATAACTAGTTGGCTGTAAAATTAACATGTAAAGACATTTCATACGAAGCTTCATTATAGCTGCAAGACAGCATAAACTACTTCTCTGATACGCAGTTGCTTAAGTTGCGGTTCCATGGGCTGTCAACCGCGCTCGAACGTATTCTCAGTCTTGTTTGAGCGCAGTTCCTCCAATAAAGGCCTTTATAAGTGTCAGTCCAAAAAGATTTTAAGGAAGAAAGCATAGTTTGTTTGACGAGAGATGACGAAAGTAGCAAACGCTTTGCTAACTTTATAATTTTGTGCACAAACAAATCTGAATACTACCCAGGTGCCAAGTGATCACATCCCATAAGGTCTAGCCCTCAATATCAATAGTTTTCAATAATAATCAAGACCTTGTTCTAGACAGAGAAAAAAAAACTTGGGTGTTCACTCAAACAACTTGAGCCCACTCAGTACTCAATGGCTCTTCGCTCTATTCAAATCAATGTTAATAATTAATGACAAGCTGTCAGGAAGAGGCCCCACGCAATGAATGGACACACACACACACACACACACACACACGGGGAGCAGAAAATAGAAATTGCATGCTACCTTGCCCAAATCTTAACCCTAAACCTAACCTAAATAAAGTAAAATGTATGCCTAAACCTTACCTAGGTGTAACGCCTAACCTTAACCCTAAAATTAATCAACAATGCCTGGACATTAAAGAAACCCTATTCTAACTCTAAAATGTATTATAAGTTTGACCCTAAACCTAAACCCTGAGCCAGAAATTCACTTTTGCATGAGTATTGTTAGACCTCTCTTGTGCACACACGCACGCACGCACGTACGCACGCACGGCTAATACATGTTGCGACCTGTTGGCCTTCAGCACCATTATGATGAAATGTATGATGATTATTGAAAGGGCATTTAGACAGGACTGTTAAAACGTTAGTAGAATGAATGCTGGTTAGAAGACGTCAAGTTAAATTGACAATCAAAGCACCAAAGGCAGGCAATGGTTTGGTTTGGGGAAACAATAATGGCTACTTGACATTACAATGTAGTTTCATAACGACCATGATGCAATCAATTTACTTGTAAATCTTGAAACCATTTCTTTTTGTACATGCAATCTGCAAGCCTATTAAGAAAAGAGTGTGTGTTCACATTCTGCTGCAGAATACAATGCAGCCATTGGGGCAAATAAATTAATCAAATTAACAAGTCACACAAAAAAAAGTATGACTTGAGTCAGTAAGCGTAACTCAAAACCAATCATTCGCAAATAGCACATAATTAAGCCACTAGCATATCAATACGTCTTGGTAGGAAACGCCGACTAGAGAATGAATTTCATTTTGAAATGCAGGAGGGGGATAACAATGCACATAAAGATCAGATGTCTGCTGTCATGAAGAGGTTCAGCTGGGGGACACATTGAGATAACGGTGGGAGTACCACAGCACCGGGGGCAGAAACACTGATGCATGCTAATTACCAGAACCAAAATGTGACATTTGTTTCTTAGAGAATTAGGACAGTTCTCAACTGACCTGGTTAAATAAATGAAAACATTCCATGCACTGTGTGTAGACACGGTTTAAAAAAAACTAAAGAATACAGATGACTGTTCAAGTCCTCAAATGTCCGGTAAATAAAAATGATGCCTGTCAAATGTCCGGCGCCACATTTTCCTAATCGAGATCCTGACAAACGTTTCGTCTGCATCTCTGCAGAAAACATACGGGGCATGACAATTGAATTCAATCTGGCACACCTGCCATTCAAAGCTGGTTTAAGTGGGAGTGACTTTATAATGCCTGGAGGAACTCAAGAAAATTTTATTTAGATTACATGCCTGGCTACATTTCTGATGTTTGATCTTGTAGATACTTGTCCTTTACGTCCAAATGTAAAGGTCCCCAGATATGTTCCTTCAATGAGCTAGCAAGTTACTGTAGTATCCTATCGAACGATTTCTACACCATGAAGCCTTTCTAATGGAAACCTGGTTGTAGCCCAAGTCAGTACAGCACCAAACATATGCACAGCTGTTCCACTGCAGTGTTACCAGGTAGCGACAGGTACATGAGTGAACACCGCATGCGGGGAGGTGATCAGTTAGACTCGGCAAAATCATTCATCCGTTATAGTTTATATCGACGGGAATTTGTCACAACTTTCTAAATGGCTAATAAAGGCCACGTTTGACACGTTCTGCCAGAACAGCTGCACATTTGGGTGGATGTGTCTGGAACCAGGACAAAGATCCACCCGGTTGTAGAAGTACGCACTAAGAGTAGCAGAGATATAGTATAACTGGTGTTGATTACATGATGTATAGCCTCATAATGAGCAGTTGAGAGATCCTTTGGTTCTCTTTCAGAGGGTTTTTAATGCACAATCCTCAAAGCACAAGGAGACAAGACATTAACAAGGTTCAGACAGAACAATGGTCAGAGTTCCCCTGGGACCAGAAGAGGAACATTCTGGTAAACAATGTTGCAAAGGTATGTGTGTGTGTGTGTGTTACTTTATTCAATACATTGCCCAGCCCTATCCTTAGTCAGACACACTGCTTAGGAGCCTGGGAAACTGTGTGTGTGTGTGTGTGTGTGTCTCAGGGCACTGGGAGGAGATAGGTCAGAGGTTAAGAGAGTAGCCTTCTACATTACTCATTTCCCTTCTCAAGGAAAATCCAGTTGAAACTTGGCGGACCCTCAGGCAGCTGTTTAACAGTACTCTGCTTACCACGAATACCACAAAACCATAGACTGACCATTTACAGACTGCAATAGATGGCTGTTTAGTCAGTGAATGTGCAATGAGTACAAACGGTGAACACTATATGGACCTAGCAACTTGTCCCCAATGACAAATCAGATTCTCATCGAAACAGCTGACTGGCAAAAATGCCGGTCAAACAGTTAGAGATGGACAGAAGAGTGTCCATAATCAACCTACGTTGCTAGCTAGCAAACAGAGCAAATTTGGATAGACGATAAGTGAACATGCATAACACATGTTTCTGGGTAAATATGTGACAAAGGAATTTAATTTAAAAGCCCAAACTATACTATATTCGCAACCTGGGAATTTATTTGATTATAGCTGACTGTTCGAGACACTGTGCATTTGACCGTTAATTGTAAAATATGAGACACACATTGTGAACCCTCTCATAGTACAAAAAAAATTATGTGAGATGATTTTTTTTGTTTCAAATTGCCCTGACCCAAGTAAGGTTGTTTATTGCCTGTCCTCAGAGACATGTTTCCATGGCAACCAACTGCAGTAGGTAGAGGAAGGAGAAGCGAGGAGGCTTTACAGTAATCCCATTCATACCGTCATAGTTAGAGCCCACGTCCATAACCATATGGAACCCAACCACATCCTTTGGGCTCAGTGCCTGGCCAGGCGGCCCACACCCCCACCGCCCCTCACCCCACCCACGTGCCCCTTTCGGGTGGGGAGAGGGATGTCAGTCAGGGGACAAATCCAGATTAACTGTGCCCCTGGGTCCCACGGCACAAACTGGAAACTTTATCGGCACGATGCAGGAAAATAAACGCAGGGATTTGCGCTCTCGTGCAAGGAAGAGAGAAAACTGAAAGCAAAGTTAGAGGAAGAGTGTGGGGGGGGGGAAATGTGCGTGTGGAACTGTTTTACTATCTCTAGTCGGCAGACACACACACACACACACACACACACACACACACACACACACACACACACAGGTCAAACAACCACTGAAAACACAACTCCCACTAAATCATGACTCTTGGGGAAGCAAACTGGACACTTAGACTGCAAGCCAGCCAATGGGCCATGGTCAGCCAATCACAGGCAGCTAATCACAATGCAGAGTCAAGTATCAAGCTGCTCTGTGAAGGCTGTGCAGGTATGGGGCCAGGGGGGACAAAGAGAGCACCACAACTCTGAAGGGCTTCAAATTAATGCTTGTCTGGTTCAAGTAAAAAATTATTCAGTCAAGGAGAATGTAACTTGCACTAGTCCAAATGGACAAGTGAAATAAATCCTTATTAAGCACCGATTACAGGGTTCACATGGACTAAATGAACATAGCAACAGGTAGCTCCTAAAGTAAATTTGTTGTCACAAGTTGTGTGTGTGGTGTGTGTCTGCCCGCAATTTGACTTAATCCCATGTTTTCAATTTCAGACATTTCTTGATTTACGAGCATCAAGGCATTTCAATGTTATAGTCTAAACTGCAATTGTTAGCAAAGTCGGATTCAATCTATTGAGTGACATTCTCCAGAGGCAAGCAGTGACTGTTACCATAGCAACCGCCTTGCCCTTAAAGTGGCAGGTGACATTTGTTGTTTCAGGTGATATTTTTGTTAACAGACTCAGCAAAGCTGATAGACATTCTGCAATATACCACATTACTACCTCATGTATTATTAGCGAAATTGGATAAATCAGGATCAGAATGGATTTACTTTCTTCTAGCTAGCTAACCGCCGGTGTGTGGTAGTACAAAATGTTAGTTCAAAGCACCATTGTGTTTATATTTCTGATACAGACATACAGACATACAGACATACATAGACCAACGGCCTTGGTTCCTATGCAAATTAAGCACCAATTTGGTCAAGTGGCCTTGTCCCTAAAACCAACATAAGCCTTCCCTTATTGGAAAATTTTTTATGCAAAATAATTCTAAAATGATTCGATTGGTTTACCAGGGTGTGATCTGATAAGGAGGGAGAGGTGTATTGCTTTGCAGACACGCAAGTAAATCAAACACTAGAAATTACTGTTTCGGATAATAATTTTCTGCTGTTTGAAGTAAAAAAATTTACGCAATTGACCAAAAGATTTAGTTTCAATCACTGGACAGTCAAATATTAATGTGACTGACAGACAATTGCAGATAATAGTTTAAAATTGCACAGGGTATATATGGGAAATATAGTGAAAACTAGGGTTTACAAGAGGGACTAATGGAAAAACTGTCTATTTGGGGGCGTAGTGAAAAACTGCATACGATCAATATTGGGAAATGGAGGAAAACCGCAGAGGGTTTGTTTAGGGGAATAGCAAAAACTCCATAGTGTTTATAAGCGGCTGGACCACACACCCAAAGCCACCCTGGAGAGCTGGTTGTTGGTAGGAGTTTGCTTGGTCATCACAGGTGTGAATGTGTCAGCACTGTGGTAAAAGAGGCCACCCAACCCCCCAACCCCCCCTGCTAACAGAGCTGTCGGGAGGACAGGGGCTATGTGGAGAGTGGCAGGCATGTCATTTGCCCAGGCCACCCAGAGTGTTGGAATTCTAAATCAGACAATGTCACTGCACCTTCACAGACAAAAGAACAAATGAAGTGAAATTAGACATATTCCTTCCAAAGTGAGAAGAATCAATGAAAAACGCTCCTGTTCTGCCTAACATGACACAGGAATACGTTGAAACAAAGATGACCGACTCTCATCCCGTCATGAGAGTCAGTCTGTCAGGACAGGAGACAGATGCTGCAGGTGACTGGCCTGCAGGCAACAGCTGCTCAGGTGCCTGCCCGGCTCCTAGCTAGCTTCCCTGCCTGCCTGCTTGCCTGCCCGGCTCCTAGCTAGCTTCCCTGCCTGCTTGGCTCCTAGCTAGCTTCCCTGCTTGCTTGGCTCCTAGCTAGCTTCCCTGCCTATGCTTGCCTGCCCGGCTCCTAGCTAGCTCCCTGCCTGCCTGGCTAATAGCTAGCTTCCCTGCTTGCTTGCCGCTCTGCTTATTAACACAATGCTAAAATTATATTTTACATCCATGTCATAGGGAAGAAAGCTGTTTGATAAAAGCTAAAAGCATATCCAACATCCTTCCGGCCAGCAAAGTATCAATGGTGAGGGTTGCCAGAATAAATGTGGAGATACCAAACATTATCAAGTCCTTTGTGGCGTGGAATTGCCTAACAGATGCAAATCACACAAACATCAACACACACACACAGCAGGTGAGTGAGTGAGCTGGTTATCTGGACAAGACCAGACAGGCCCACAGTCTAAAAGGAAAACAGAGACCTGCAATCCCCCCGTAGCATTCCACACACACTTTAAGCTGTCTGAACACACACATAGCTTCACAGGTTTGTCTGGACAGGCAGATAAAAAGATCAGACACACATTAACACAAACACACTGTTCTGTCAGTGGAAAACAACTCAAATAGAAGAGGAGCAAATAAAGACAATTTCATATGCATTACGTGTCAGAGCTGAAATCATTCTCAAAATCCAACACACGCACGCACACACGCACACACACACACCAAATTGATTCAGCCTTTTGATCTACTCCCATGGAATTTCGTAAACCCATGAGGGGGAAACGGGCTAGTCAATGACATAGCATAACCAACAACACATAGGCTAATCTCATTACACCTCCAGCATAGGAGACCAACTCCAGCAGGATGAGAGAAAAGAGGTTGGGATACCATGTAGTTCAACTAGGAAAGCATGGCGCTTGGTGGGTTCAATTTCCCAGGGATGACAGTGCTAAAAATAATGAACAACTATGCATGCACTACTATAACATGCTTATTTGTTTACTTCAACAGAATAGCAATAATGTGAGCACTGTCCTGTAATCCATGTGGAGGCTTGAATGGTTATTTCCCCTCATTGGAGCTATATTTTCAGCTAGTGGAAGACATGGACACACTGATGTAGCAAACGAAGTTTCATGCAGATCAGCCCAATGGCTCAGGAGAAGTGATCTAAAGTACTGAACATCAGTGAAAACTGTTTTTAAAGATGTACAGAAAGGGAGAGGACAGACACCCTAGAGAGCAATGGTGAGGCTTTCAGAGAGATGACCCTCCCTGGGACATCCAGGAGAGAAGAACGTTTTGAGGGTAAAGTTAGGAGACATGTGAAACCGTGAGAGAGAAGGAGAGGGAAAAGTAAGGTATGTGCGACAGTTCCCAGCGGAGGCTGGTAAGTATGTGTGCTGGCCGGTGTGTGGGCAGCATCGAGGGGGGTATAATGACAGGGTTCCATCACACAGACCCAGGTCAGCCCAACAGCCAGCGGGAGGCGCCGCCAACGACAACATGATGTCATCAAAAAGGGCCAGAGGCATTGTGACTCATCAACCTCAGCGAACAACACTGGAATTTAATGAGACACTTTTAGGACCAGGAAATGGCCGTAAACAACATTCCTCCTTGCCGTTAAAAAAAAAGAAGCAAGAATAGGAGGAAGAAAAATGGAATACAAAACAAAGATGAAGGGAGCTCCAGAGAAATGCTAAGCTGTTTCTGACCAGCCACAGGAAATTAGACTTGGAGCTCCATCCAATATGCAGCCACAGTAAGGGGCTCTGCTTCCTGATTGTTCTGAAGTCACTCCATGGAGATTGAGATATTCTGATCAGAAACAGAGAAAATAAAAAACTAAGACAGAAGCAGCATGGGCTAGGCAATCATTCCTATAGTAAAACCAATGGCCAAATTCCACCTTCTTCAGGTGGACTATGGTAGGACAGCTTCTCTCCAGTACATACATCCGTGCACATGTGCATGCACGCATCTGGTTCACAACCTAACCCAGCCATTAATCATCAATTTTCCATTGAGCAGGTTGTAAAATAACCTCTTCAAATACATGTGCTGGGTTTCACAGAGGGATAATGTCTTACAAAAACAATCAATTTGACAATTACACCAGATGTGGACATATACACATTCAGCAATGAGTGAGCCACAACAAATCTGTTTACTGTTGAAAGACAGTTGGCCAATCTTCCACACATCTTTAAACAATCCATTGCTGACAAAAGACTAATTACATGAGCTATTCCTTTTTTTTAAATAGCTTGGGCTTTGATTGGTTCAATTTCATTATGAATAAAATTGCACTGATCAACCATCCGAGGAGACAGTCCTCTCTCAATGAGTGTCCCACTGCTGCCTAAGACCCACACCGCCACAACCTCTGCATCCCATTGTCTTTTACCCACATCACATGACAAAGATCATCAATGTCCATCTAAACCTGCACAAGGATGGAAAACTACTGCGTTACGGTATGACTCAACAGCGAAAAAGCCGGGCGGACAAAACAACCCGTCATCTGAGAGGCTCAACCTGACTAATCAGTTATCGAGTTCCCGCCGATGTCGCACGGCCTTTCACTGGCCCTTTATTCACTATCTTCAAAGACAGGCCAGAGCCGCCAAGCCACACAGCTGGTGGCTTGTGTTACACTGACAGACAAGCGGTCAGCAAGCTTAACATTTGGCCCTTTAGAGCCTGACACCTTTTTCCATAGCATTCCTTCCTTACCTTCTGTCTGCCAGTAACCAGCAGTGCCTCGCCCCCCAACACATACACGCACAGAGCCCCCCTCCCAGAATCCATCCCTACGCCTATGTTACTCAGTAAAGGTCAGGGCAGAACCCATCGCACAGCGCCCTGGACCATTAGTCTTGGGCAGTCAAATGTGGTGTGCTTGTATATTTCTAGTCTTTCACTACAGAATATTACCACAGGCAAAAAGGAGGTGCATGAACCTCTGACCAATCACATTATACAAACTTTAGAGAAATGTAATAAAGCTTGAAAATAATTTGCTAAAACCCCCCCTGAACCCCCTACTCCTGGGACCCCCCAACGCACTACAAAGCACTTAAAAAAGTCATCACCTCGCAAAAGTTATATACCCACACGAGTCAGGACTGGTCATTCAAAACACTTCGAAAACTCATTATGGATAGGGAAACAGTTACAGCGATACCATCACTAACACCTGAACAATGCACCATAGCCTAGACAAACATATCCTCACCCGCACTCATGAACAGCCACACGGACAT
>JACXGJ010012894.1:0-17192 GCA_016801105.1 Esox niger
AACCTCCAGTCCCGTGAGAACCAGAAACCTCCAGGCCTGTGTTCGGCCACTTCTTCTCATATCCAACAACTGCAGAAATACTTTCTAACTGAAGAATGATTAGCATGAACCAAGGCCTCATGTTCCCACCATTCCCCATCTGCAGAAGTAGTCAATGATGGATTGGGATGACAGGTGGCTCTCAGCACACCTGAAGTAACCAGGACCATACAACTGTAATAGACCTCACCACTGAGTCCCAAGACCATCTGAAGTTTACTACTTCTGGACCTATCAGAACACTGATACATAGTAGGGCACTACACAGGGAATATGGTGCCATTTGGGACATACAACCGGCCTGGTAACCTGAAGTGGCTTGAGGCCAAACTCATGTAAATGTCGACAGTTGGGGTGTTTGCTATGGACGGCAGAGCCAGTAGAGGGATGAGGTAACCAAAAGCTTACAGCGGTTATGTAATGTAAATGCCACACAGCTTCTCCTGCAAGCCCTCATAATTGTACCTGACAGGGATTTGCACCCGAGTGTAGCAGAAAACCACTGAGCGTCCACAGAGACTTCACAGGACTACATTACAACTGAACACAGGCCTTCAGTCATACCATAAAGACTTCACAGGACTACATTAACACCAAACACCGGCCTTCATTCATACCATAAAGACTTCACAGGACTACATTACAACTGAACACAGGCCTTCAGTCCTACCATAAAGACTTCACAGGACTACATTACAACTGAACACAGGCCTTCAGTCCTACCATAAAGACTTCACAGAACTACATTTCAACTGAATACAGGCCTTCAGTCATACCATAAAGACTTCACAGGACTACTTTACAACTGAACACAGGCCTTCAGTCCTACCATAAAGACTTCACAGAACTACATTACAACTGAACACAGGCCTTCAGTCCTACCATAAAGACTTCACAGAACTACATTACAACAGAACACAGGCCTTCAGTCTTACCATAAAGCAAGATACCATACAGATGGCCATATAATTATGTAACATACTGGTCATTTGCATCATTGCATTTACGTCATTTTCTTTTAGATCTTTCCACTCTATTGTACAGCAAACTTCAACAGAGAGAGACCTTGAGGAGAAAGGAGCAGGGGAGGAGAGCGAGTGCGGGAAGAGAGGGGAAATGGGTGTTGGAGTTAGTAATCCATGTAGTTGTGTGTGTGTGTGTGTGTGTGTGTGTAGCAGGCACCTGCCTCGCTGTGTGTGTTCTCTGGATAGCGTCAGTGAGCCAGTCTGACTGTGTATGTGTGTGTGTGTGTGTGTGTGTGTGTGTGCGCGTGTCATTAAGGAACTAAGTCTGCACCTTCTAACTTTAACAACACAGCACTTGGAAAATCTGACATTGTATTGTGTGGTGTTGAGGTGTTGTGTGGTGTCGCGGTGTTGTGCGGTGTTGAGGTGTTGTGTGGTGTTGAGGTGTTGTGTGGTGTTGAGGTGTTGTGTGGTGTTGAGGTGTTGTGTGGTGTTGTGCGTGGTTGAGGTGTTGTGTGGTGTTGAGGTGTTGTGAGGTGTTGAGGTGTTGTGAGGTGTTGAGGTGTTGTGTGGTGTCGCGGTGTTGTGTGGTGTTGTGCGGGGTTGAGGTGTTGTGTGGTGTTGAGGTGTTGTGTGGTGTTGTGCGTGGTTGAGGTGTTGTGAGGTGTTGAGGTGTTGTGAGGTGTTGTGTGGTGTGATGTGAGCAGAAGACAAGCCGTACAGTCAACGTGTTTCCACAACCAACCGTGTTTAGAGCCCGCGGCTCCGCGGCGTGTTTAGAGCCCGCGGCTCCGCGGCGTGTTTAGAGCCCGCGGCTCCGCGGCGTGTTTAGAGCCCGCGGCGTGTTTAGAGCCCGCGGCGTGTTTAGAGCCCGCGGCGTGTTTAGAGCCCGCGGCGTGTTTAGAGCCCGCGGCGTGTTTAGAGCCCGCGGCTCCGCGGCGTGTTTAGAGCCCGCGGCTCCGCGGCGTGTTTAGAGCCCGCGGCTCAGCAGCGTATAAAACATCCTTTTGGACAAGCAAGATTGTATTTTTTGTTGGACAGAAAAAACTTGCTGGAACTAGAACTGGGCTTTGACATGTATCCCACAATGCCTTAAAACTCTGGATCCATTGTTTGATTGGCTGTGTATAGGTGTTTGATTGGCTGTGTATAGGTTTTTGATCGGCTGTGTATAGGTTTTTGATCGGCTGTGTGTCTAGGTGTGTGATCGGCTGTGTGTGTAGGTGTTTGATCGGCTGTGCGTGTAGGTGTGTGATCGGCTGTGTGTGTAGGTGTTTGATCGGCTGTGTGTCTAGGTGTGTGATCGGCTGTGTGTGTAGGTGTTTGATCGGCTGTGCGTGTAGGTGTGTGATCGGCTGTGTGTGTAGGTGTGTGATCGGCTGTGTGTGTAGGTGTGTGATCGGCTGTGTGTCTAGGTGTGTGATCGGCTGTGTGTGTAGGTGTGTGATCGGCTGTGTGTGTAGGTGTTTGATTGGCATTTCAGGCTCCGCATGCCAGAGGGGGCAAGCCACAGCAGGAGGCGGGGTAGAGATGCTGCCATGACAGGGCCGTGGGCTGGCCAGCGGGCCGTGAGTTTGACACACAGTTAAAGTGTGACTAAAGCCCAGCTAGATGTTCTGTCCTTGCAAAATAATTTATGTTGGCCATGCCAGCTTCCTTGAGGTCATAATAATCAATTTCTCCAGGCCAGGACACACAGCTCCGCAAATGACAGTATGTTCGCTGGGAGGAACAGCAGAGGAGTGAGTAAGCAACCACCTCTACAAGGAGGCTGAGCAACATGGGCGTCACACACACACTGCGGGGGGAATGAAGTGTGTGTGTGTTTCGGAGCTAGGGTGATATAGCAATGTCGTTAACACTAGTCAGAGCTTTTTCCTGCAATGGGAGAACGACGTAGACATACCAGAAATGTTCCTCCCTCCGAAAACGTCAAAGAACTACAAGCAGGAAAACCCCTTTGGGTCATTTCATTTAGAAAAGATGTAGCTTCCCTGCCACATTAGTCAGAACGCCAGCAGAACCATCAATGAGGACAATAACATTACAACCTGTCTTACAGTAACGTCCTATTGATTGCTATTACTAGCTGATACTATTTAACCTAATCAAATGATGTCGTCGCTAACAGGAGATATAACATATATTTACAGTACTTTCCAAGCCAGTATTGCAAAGCTTACTTTGAGAGAGAGGAGAGTAAAGAGAGTGAGTGACACTTAGAAGAGACAGAGAGAGAGGAAGAGAAATAGGGAAAAGGGGGACACTTAGAGGGAGGGAGAGAGAGGGATGGAAAGAGAGGGAGAGAGATGGAACAACACCTGCTTGTGATTCAGACGACCACACAGTTGGTGAGAATGAATCCTCTTTCTCCTCTTCTGCCAATCTCTTCACCATGCTCCTGGTGGGAGCCCCCCAATCAGAACAATAACATAAGACTCCCTCTCAGCCTGTGCCCCCACCCCCTGCCACCACAATATCTGTAAAAACAGCCGCCCCTCTCCCCCTCCTACTGTACGTAAAAACAACACAGCAACAACTGGTCTTTGACTAATGGAAGTGGGTTTGAATTCCCCTCAGCGGTTCTGGAACCAGTCGTGAAACCACAGCTATTTAAATGCAGGAAATCTTGACTTTATAAAACGTTCATAGGATCTGCTCTGGGGACAGTGGCCTGGCTCAATGTAGGAAATACACCCCCCGTCTATTTTTAGCATTAGGGAGGTAGAGGAGGGAGAGAATAATGTAGAGGAGGTAGGTGAGGAGGAAGAGAAGGAGGTGGAGGAGGACGTAAAGGGGAAGTAGAGAGAAATTTAGCCCAGCTGTGTTGAGGTCACCTTCCTTCATCCCTCATCTTACTATTACATTTCCATCTCCTTTATGGGAACCAGCCTATCTGGTCAGAGAACCAACCTACTAACTTACCTAGTCAGAGAACCCATCTACCTGGTCAGAGAACCAGCTTACCTGGTCAGAGAACCAACCTACTAATATACCTGGCCAGAGAACCCATCTACCTGGTCAGAGAACCAGCCTACTAACTTACCTAGTCAGAGAACCCATCTACCTGGTCAGAGAACCAGCCTACCTGGTCAGAGAACCAACCTACTAACTTACCTAGTCAGAGAACCCATCTACCTGGTCAGAGAACCAGCCTACCTGGTCAGAGAACCAACCTACTAATATACCTGGCCAGAGAACCCATCTACCTGGCCAGAGAACCCATCTACCTGGTCAGAGAACCAGCCTGCCTGGTCAGAGGACCAACCTACTAATATACCTGGCCAGAGAACCCATCTACCTGGCCAGAGAACCCATCTACCTGGCCAGAGAACCCATCTACCTGGTCAGAGAACCAGCCTGCCTGGTCACAGAACCAGCATAGCTGGTCAGAGAACCAGCCAACCACCATACCTGGTCAGATAACCAGCTTACCACCATACCTGGTCAGAGAACCAGCCTACCTGGTCACAGAAACAGCCTAGCTGGTCAGAGAACCAGCCTACCTGGTCAGAGAACCAGCCTACCTGGTCAGAGAACCAGCCTACCTGGTCAGAGAACCAGCCTACCTGGTCAGAGAACCAGCCTACCTGGTCAGGGAACCAGCCTACCACCATACCTGGTCAGGGAACCAGCCTACCACCATACCTGGTCAGGGAACCAGCCTACCACCATACCTGGTCAGGGAACCAGCCTACCACCATACCTGGTCAGAGAACCAGCCTGCCTCCAAGCCTGGTCAGAGAACATGAAGCAATGTGCCCTGCTATCAAACATGCTCAGTGTGCATAACCCCCCACATCTGTCTCCATGGTAATTTTAGAGCCCTGAGAAATGTAGAGGCCCCTTTCTAACCCAGTCCTTCATGTGAAGTGAATGACATTCCTATGTAGCGTACTAAGCCATTCTGTTGGGGGACTTTTATTGCTGCATTTCCGTTCCCTGTAACTGGACTTTCTCTGCCTTTTCAGAAATCAAATAAAAAGTGAATTAATTGAGCCCTTTTGAAGTATTCACATAAAGAAAAGCAAATAAAAACCTCAGAGCAACGGGACACTGAAATTAATTAGACAGTGGAAACATAATGAGAGCCAAGGGGCTGTCCCCCCACAAATCTCAAATCCCCCCCACCACACACCGGCTTAATAGTGCGTGAGCATTTGTTGGAGAATATTCTATAATTAAGCTGCAGAGGGCTGTGTGTCAGATGTGGAAATGAAAACCAGTGTCTAAGTACTGATAAACGATATCACATGCCTTCATGATGCCAAGACAGATAATGTTTCTGCATTTGACTAAACGCAGGATTAACATATAAATATTATGATGAGAATGAACATACCAGTATTTTTGTACCAGAGTTTTCTGCCTACCCCATGGTCCGTAAATACCTAGATGGATGAACTGAAAAACAGACAGATGAAGAGATACCCATCCCTATCGTTTACAGGCTTCAGTTGCTCTGTGAACAGGAGAGATGCCAAACATCTGAAACACCTTGAAACCTTTTGGCGTTGAAGGGATTGTGGATATGCCTGAGGGAACACAGTCTTGAAGAAGAGAGCGAAAGACAGTAGGGAAGGAGAGACTGAGAGGATGAAACAAAGGAAGGGCTTCTGTTACGGTAGGACAATATTGCTCTCCTCTTCAACCCCTGAGAGATTCCCTGGAAGAGTCCTTCAAGATGTAATGATATTCCAGTGTCCCATTTTGGAATAGTAGTGATATTCCAGTGTCCCATTGTGGAATAGTAGTGATATTCCAGTGTCCCATTGTGCAATATTAGTGATATTCCACTCTCCTGTTGTGGTATAGTAGTGATGTTCCACTGTCCCATTGTGTAATAGTGGTGATATTCCACTGTCCCATTGTGGAACAGTAGTGATATTCCACTGTCCCATTTTGGAATAGTAGTGATATTCCACACTCCTGTTGTGGTATAATAGTGATATTCCACTGTCCCCCACTGAAACCTTGTGACATTCCTCTGTCACTGATGGTTTGGTATGGTATGGTGTAGTGTGGTGTTGTAAGGAATGTACAGTATGGTTTGGTGTGGAGTAGGTTGGTATGGTGTAGTGTGGTATAATTTGGTGTGGCATAGTATATTACGGTGTGGTTTGGTATAGAATGTTATGTTGTGGTATGTTATACAGCATTCTTTTTTCTTTCCAAAAAAGTTGAGAAGGAAATTTTGAGTGAGGAATAGAAGTGTTCAGTTTGAAGTTGTCTCTTAATTTTAAACCTTCTGTTCCTCACTCAAAACCTTCCTTTTCAACTTATGGAAAAGGAAGAAAAAGGTGCAGTGGTCTCTTACTTTTTCCTGGAGCTGTAGTATGGTACATTGTGATATGATATATTATGTTGTTCTATGATATAATGTGTTGTGATATGATATAGCATGTTGTAATATTATATATTATGTTGTGATATGATATAGTATGTTGTAATATGATATAGAATATAATGTTGTAATTTGATATAGCATGGTACATTGTGATATGATATAGTATGTTGTAATATGATATAGCATAGAATGTTGTAATATGATATAGCATGGTATGTTGTGATATGATATTGCACAGTATGAAGACATAAGCAACAAAAAAGAGGGCAAACACCCCCTTTGTGTTTTTATAAGTGTAAATATCTGTAGGAAAAGGTGACTTTCATCAGTATCTTGGCCTATATTTAGCCGATAGTTTTTGTAGATCGAATTGATACAAAGCCTGACAAGATTTACAGGCTTATCAAAACACTTTGACTCACTGTTCTGGACAGTAGCCTATTGTAACCACAATGTTTACACAGAAAATATGTAATCTTTTTCATTGGTTCATATTTACTAGCTACACTCCAATCAATTTGATACAGGAAAGATGGAAGTAAACAAGGTTTTCTTGGGGCAGCGCTTCAGTAAAATACACATTTGGCCAGGCTATTGTTCATTATGTTGTAGTATGATGTGGTACAGTTGATATCAGGTTGGATTCTGTTGAAGGGGACTCATAGCGGGTTAGGATTTACCTGCAGTCTGTCACCCAGGTCTGCCGTGCTGATCTCCGGGTCCTCGGTGGTGTTGAAGGGGACAGGGGTGATGCGTACGAACGTCAACACGCGGGGTTCTGGGTAGCGCCACAGCATAACGCCAGGACTCTCTTCTGTCTCATTGTAGAACACGACCTCATAGGGGCCAGGCAGTTTCTGGGAGTCTGGGGGCGGGATGATGGAAATGAAGTGATACTCAGACTAACAGACCGGTTAAAACGAGTTAGTCCTCTGGTCCTCAAACTAACAGACCGGTTAAAACAAGTTAGTCCTCTGGTCCTCAAACTAACAGACCGGTTTAACATTTTAGTCCTCTGGTCCTCAAACTAACAGACCGGTTAAAACGTGTTAGTCCTCTGGTCCTCAAACTAACAGACCGGTTTAAACGTGTTAGTCCTCTGGTCCTCAAACTAACAGACCGGTTAAAACGAGTTAATCCTCTGGTCCTCAAACTAACAGACCGGTTAAAACGAGTTAGTCCTCTGGTCCTCAAACTAACAGACCGATTTAACATTTTAGTCCTCTGGTCCTCAAACTAACAGACCGGTTTAACATTTTAGTCCTCTGGTCCTCAAACTAACAGACCGGTTTAACATTTTAGTCCTCTGGTCCTCAAACTAACAGACTGGTTAAAACGAGTTAATCCTCTGGTCCTCAAACTAACAGACCGGTTTAAACGTGTTAGTCCTCTGGTCCTCAAACTAACAGACCGGTTAAAACGAGTTAATCCTCTGGTCCTCAAACTAACAGACCGGTTAAAACATGTTAGTCCTCTGGTCCAGACTGACAGACTGGTTAAAACATGTTAGCAGTGTCTGATTTACATTGCATTCTCGGCAGACCACGTGAGTATGGACAATCTGTTGCTTTGACAGTTGCCAAGCATGCATACGTGTAGATCTGTGGACGGGGATGTTATGGATGATTAGAGCTGCACACACTCAGCTAACTCCACATTTCCTGTCTTCATCACAATTTCCATGTGCTACCATTATTTGGAGGACTTCTGGTCCTCACAAATATAACAATACGTGCGAACGCGCGCGCGCACGCACACACTTTTTACTAGAAGGAAGGAAGCGTCCTGCTTTAGAGAAACAGCTGTATTAAAGGCATCAAAGAGATGAGGAACGATACAACAAACTAACATAAGAGGCTGACTGACCCCAGCTGACAGGGTAGATAGCTGACAGGGTGCTGGGAGGGCTTGATCATAGCCGTACGTGTGTGTGTGTGTGTGTGTGTGTGTGTGTACAGAGAACAGAGTGCCCAGGATGTCGAACAAACACAGTTTAACTGGAAACAGGCACAGTCCCTCGACATGCAGAAGCCTTAAGCATTTGACCAGTGTCTTGAAGTAAGAGCTGATCTAGAACCTGCCTTTAAAATCTCAATCAATATGGCCTAAAAGACTTCACTGCTCTTAGATCATTGTTACTGGCCCTCGTGCTAAAACAACCAGAAACCTTAGCGGTACTCTACCAGTGTCCCATGTTCTGTCATGAGAATATTAAACTTTTATTTTCCGTTTACGCAGCATCCCAACCTTCTTGGAAATGAGGTTGTAGAACAAATAGCTAGTAGGGAATAGTTTTGTATTGAGAATAGTTAGTAGTGAGTGGTAAGTACTGTAGTGTGATTAGATAGTACTTTAGTGTGAATAATTAAGTTAATAGTGGACAGTTGACATTGTAGTATACAGAGCTAACTGTAAATAATCTTGTAGTGTGAATAGTTCGCAGTTCATAGTTAATAGTGAATAGCTAGCAGTGTTACTGTAGTATTGTAGTATGAATAGTCATTTGTGAATGGTATTATAGTGTTCATTGTTAGCAGTGAATATTTAGAAGTGAGCATATGGTAGTGAATAGTTACCTGCGTCCTGAATATATTGAAACAGCCCAGTTCGAAGGTCATCTGAGCTGTGTTCTGTCCTGGGGGATGGCGGTCTACTTGGGGAGACCGGTGGCTGGATGTCACATGAAGGCTTTTCCACTTCAACTCCAGACTCAGTCTCCTGGTGTCTCTGCAGGTATTCCTGGAGGTGCTGGTACACCATCCTCAGGCAGTAAACATGTTCCTGGCCCCAGAACACCTGCAACACACAAAGGGAGAAACATTACACCCTAGTCAGCGTGAAAATCACCCCCACATCTAGCACTTCCTATCCCCGACATAGTGCACAGCTCAACCACTACATGGTGCATAACTGATATCCTATATTAGAGGCATTCCATTCTTACCCCACATGGTCCAGACACTGGGGATTTTCTGTTCTACCTCATCGTTGATTGTACCCACCTAGACTCCTAAATCTAACTAATCAATAATCATCAATGCACTGGAAAATGCAATGGAAACAGTAAACTGGCATCTAGGTCTCCAATGTAGTACACAACTTATCCCCTATATAGTGCACTACTTATTTACCTATACAGTATTTTATTTATCCCCTATGTATAACCTTCCTATTCCCTAATTCCCAATTTGTTTTCGAATATTGATGAGTGACAGTGGATTGTTACAAATATTAAACTATTATCAGTTGTCCCATCAATTCCAACTATTCACCATCATTCACCCTCACATTCACATTGCCAAGTGTAATACCTAATCCCTATATTAGTTCAGTATACTAGTGTAAACTACTGTACTATATAGGTCAAAACCACTGTACTATATAGGTCAAGACTAGTGTAGTATATAGGTAAAAACTAGTGTACTAAATACATCAAAACTTGTGTATTATATAGGTCAAAACTAGTGTACTATATACATCAAAACTTGTGTACTATACTGTATAGGTCAAAACTAGTGTACTATATACATCAAAATTTGTGTACTATACTGTATAGGTCAAAACTAGTGTACTATATACATCAACATTTGTGTACTATACTGTATAGGTCAAACCAGTGTAGTATGACGGGAACTGGGTGCGATTCAGGACAAAAAACAGGGTGACCACTATCATCAGCTGCAGCCTGATGCTGTAACCGGTGGTATTCCCCTTTCCCATGAAACAGCATGCTGGTTCTGGAGCTGTGGTTTGGGTTTGGCCAGGAAGGCAGGAGTCTCTGAGTCAAAACACACTTCACACATGGACCCGCGCTGTGCAGCTCGGCACACTGATGCTGCAGGATTGTGACTAAATGTAATAACAGGAAAATGTGGGGATTTCTCAGGTTTGGAGCCGGAACGGAAGGAATTTGTGTGGTTTCGGCAGAGGACTTGATTAAAAACACCATAAACGCTCCATATTTTCTGAAGGAAATGTATGATTATGTATTAAGTGTTGTGTTGTAAGTGATCTTTCAGTTAATGGCACGCAATAAAAGCATTATGGAAACTGACAAGAGGTTTTCCCCTGCTGTAATGTGGAATACTTGTAGTAACCAGAATCCATCACCCCCAAAGGGACTTTTCCCACCGTGTTATGCAAGAGCTGGTACCTCGTATTCTCAGAAAATGTCAAATGACCAGTTCCTCTGAAGAGAGATGCAGTGGAGGTAAGTTAGGGAGACAACCACTGACACTGGGTCACAGAAAACGTCAGAAAGTGAACTGAATAACTAAAGTTCGTTTCAAGTTTGGGGAAATACAGATGGGTATTAAGAGTTCACATGGTAGACAGTGGGTCTCCGGGGACATTAAAGCCGTTTTAACATGAACGAATAACGTTTGTGCCCAAGGGACAATGTGAGCCTGTGCGTGCAGGGACATTTCATGTATTTCAGTTAGTGTGTGACCCTGAGATTTGAGTGGTTACAGGTGACTGATGTACCTGCAGAAGGCCTCCCTTCAGGTCCAGCAGTAGTTTCGGAGCTCCAGCCTCAGGACCAGGGCTGCTGCTGTGCCTACACCACCGGGCCTCCAGGGCGGCGCTACAGGAGAACGGCCCGAGAAGCAGGCGACTCCGATCCTTGATACCTGTCCGCACCAAAACATCCTGCAGCTCCAACAGCAGAGAGGCGGACTGGACTGGGTCTACACAGTGGGGATATGGAGTTTAAAAAACACTGAGCAATGCAAGTTTTAAAACGAGTAATCCTGTCGGCCATTTTACATTTGAGTCACTATGAAGACACCCCTATCCAGAACAGATGCAGTCAGTGCTTTCAGGGTACTGCTGGGCAGGAAAACCACATTAAATTGGGAGTATTTTCCCAAGGTAAAGGAGTTTTCAGCAAAGTCAACGCTCGTAGGAAAAAACGAGTGCATTTTTTTGTGAGGGGAGAGTCAAAGTCTGGACATAGCGTCCCAATTTTACTGTCAAGGTTTTCTGTCTGTTTCTGCCTTACTGAACATAACCTGTGTTTACACCAGCACGACACAGACTCAGAATCAGAGACTATGAATCAACATGTGTTTGTCTGGCTGGTTAGGGCAAGAAAACCCTGTGTATACTTATTCAAAGCCCGAGCCAGAGCTGGCAAAATGGCACAGAGATTCCAGTATTGACCCAAAATGCAATTGTGTGTGAACCAGCACCAGAGATGCACTGGCTTGGAAACAGATCCACTGACATGTTCCAAACCCAGATTTCTACAAGGCCTTCGTGGAAGGGGAGGGGAAAGGGGGATAACAGAGGAGACAGCTACCAAGGTTATTACTGTAAATACATTAGTGTCCAATAGAAGGATGTCAAATCATTGTTCCTATTGTTCATAAGACATTAAATGGCTGTCATGACTGATCACGGAACATACCATGGAACTTACTGTGACTAGGAGCCCTGAAAAAAGACCCAACCTGGGCCAGAAATCATCATGACATCTCTCGGGTTTGAACTGACTGATCCCCTTAACCGCCGTGTCTTAGACACTTAACCCCTAGCAGGCAGATGCCGGCCTCATGGTTACAGCATCTGAACAGTAATCCAGAGGTTGTTAGATTGAATCCCGGGTCTGGCTTGGTTCTGTGCCTGGTGTCCACTGGTCTAATTCGTCAACAATACACGGTGATCTACATGACTAGTGAGCGCTAATCACCAACTTCTTAACTGCCTTTTAAACAGTTTCGGCCTGCCTGTGACAGAAGCAGAGCAGGGTTCGAGGAACAGGAAGCTAGCGGCTCTGTTCCCCTCTCCCGTTCCACCATTTGTTTAGGTCCTGGTGTTTTCAATAACCAACGGCTCTGTCTTGTTTTCATTCTGGCTGTGCTGTGACCTTGTGCTGACAAGGACAGCAAAACAAAACGAGGCTGAGAGATTTGCAGGGTTTCCCAGTGCTGACCTGCCTGGGTTCAAATACCATTTAAAATCTTGATTATATGCTTCCAGTTCCGTTGGCCTCCGTCAAATAGTAAATGCAGCCAGTTTGCACTTTGCTGAATTCTTCATTGGCTGGAAGACATTCTGATCGCTCCCCAGCCAACCATACTAGGTACGGGCAAGAGAGAAAGAGGAAGAAGAGAGGAAGAGGAAAGGTGGAAAAGGTTTGAACAGGAAAGGAGAGAAGCAACAACGCTGGATAGGAATTGTTGGACTCCGCTCCACGGAATACTCTGCGGGAGATGTGAATCGGATCGGGCTAATTTGGGAGACATATGTTCTTAGAAGAATATGATTGATTAAGCTCCGTTATTGGCTGGCTGCTTGTTCCGGCTTTAACCTGTGCCACGAACCCACTCGGGGGTTATCATGCGCAGGGAGAGAAACTCTGATTCAGAGCCGTAACACATTACGGTTGATCCTCTGCCGACGAGTCCTCTGATTGCACTGGGCCTCGGAGGGGAACGCCGATATCAGAGACTTTCTCACCCCGACTGGGTTCGGTTCAGTCCAACGCGGTGACTAACTGGCTACTCCACTTCTTCCACGATGTGTCACAGGCAGCCTGGCTGACCAGAGCTGCTGGAAGCGACACAACGGCATGTAACAGCTACACTCGTAATCTCGATTGCCCGGGAGCGGCTTAACAGGACGAAGTCCTTGCTGCCTTCCCTTTCTGGCCAGCCAGGCCATAATAACCAGGCGTTTCCATGGAGACCCTGGCTGTGATGAGGCGGCCTGTCCCACGGCAACCGCCAGCGAACGTCTGATCAGGTGCCAGGGGGAGAGAGCTGTTAAACACAACGTGCCCGTTCCCTCTGCATATGAGTGTGTGTGTGTGTGTGTGTGTGTGTGTGTGTCAGCCCAGTAGGATCCGAGCTTGTGTTCTGGCTTTGCAGTCCATCATCATGTGGCGAGGAGCAACAGCCGCTAATCACCCTCTGACCGGAGACTCCTCATCGTGGTCAATTTATGGTCAACTGAGTGTCGGAGGCCTGAGTCAAACGGACAGACAGTTATCATCCAGTCCTGGCTGCTAAACAAACGTATTTGTGCAGAGCAGGAAGGAAAAAGCTCCCTGAATTTCCATTTTTTTTTTTGTGTGTTGGGGGGTAGAAAGACAAAGTTTTGTTGGAAATCTAAGAAGCGTCAATGAATCCACTCTCTGTTCTTCTTTACCCTTCTCCCTCTCCATCCCTCTCTCACTGTCTCTGTAACTCTCCATCTCTCTATCCCTCTACATTTTCTTTCCCTCTACAACTACACGGGCAGAGCAGGACATCCAGCAGGTCATTATAGGCCTCTATAATGTTATGTGTTCCTTGCCAGCCAGCTCCATGTTAGGCTGGCTTACTGCTCTGCCTGCCTGCCTAACGTTGAGCTGGGGGCATCTGTAAATTAAGAGGCCAGATCTATGGTTATGCCATAACTTACATACAACTGCCTGGTTTGACCAGGCCTCACCAGCTGATTGATTTGGAGAACCAGTTTCTATACGCTGGTCGCTTGGACTGCATTGAAGAAACAATAAAAAATGCATTTGTTGGGAGCCTTTTTTTCTATCCAGCACAAACACAATTTAGATTCACTTTATTGTTGGCAGTTGGAGAACAGAACGTTTTACCAACTGTTTTAAACTGGGTCATCCACATTTTATTTCAAGCTTGGTGTCTGGCTAGCAGCTACTGTTTTTCCATTTTTAAATGAGCAGGTTGACCGACATTCCAAAACATATTGGTTAAGCTGGTCATGATGGAGCAGAGGGGTTATAGGTCAAATTATAGGTTAGATTCAATGCTAGATTATGAGGGCAAGACAGTAGCATTCCCCACACCAGAGAGGGAAGACAAAAACATACCAAATCTACAAGGCATGTTTCAGGACAACTGTTCCCACCCAGCTTGAAGAACTAATTTGAAAATGGGCAACACAATCAGGTGGAGTTCTGGGCCTGTGTCAGAAACACATTACATTTACAAGATGATTTTGTTCTCTTGACTTCAAACTCAGGCTCATTGATGCTCTGGGGACAAAACACAATGAAGAGCAAAACGTTGTGCCAATAAGTTCCAGATGAAGGTTGCACAACATCTCAAATCTAGCTTGTCAGTTGTTGTTCCGTCATGCATTTGTGTGACTGCGAGGTTTATGAACGAAAAGCGTATCAATGTGCTGTGAAGTTCATGAAAGAAGCGTATCATTGTTCTGTGAAGATTATAAAGGAGACACATGTCATTGTTCTTTGTAGTCTATAAAAGAGAAGCGTATCATTGTTGGGTAATTTCAATGATAGAGAACCTTATCATTGTTCAGGGAACTGTATTATGGAGAAGTGTGTCATTGTTGGGTGATTTGAATGATAGAGAACCTTATCATTGTTCAGGGAACTGTATTATGGAGAAGTGTGTCATTGTTGGGTGATTTGAATGATAGAGAACCTTATCATTGTTCAGGGAACTGTATTATGGAGAAGTGTGTCATTGTTTGGTGCAGCCTATTGAAGAGAAGAATATCATTGTTTTGTGAAACGTATAAAAGAGAATCTTACCATTGTTTCGCTGCAATTATAAAAAAATGACTGCATTGTTCTGAAGTGAAAAAGGAAATTATCATTGTTCTGTGAAGTTAAAAAGGAAGAGTATTATCGTTCAATGACAATTACGAATGCAAAACAGTTTCACCGTTCTGTGAAGTTTATCAAGGAAATAAATATCATTGTTCTGTGAAGTTGATCAAGGATATAAATATTGATGTTCTGTGAAGTCCCAGGCAATGAAGAATGGGTCAGATCCAGTAGACCATACCTATACTACCAGAAGCCTACAAGCACACAAAACAGCATTATTTAAGTTGACTGTTGTTGTGAGGTATTAAAGGTGGCTGCTGTTGTGGAGTCTTTGAGGTGCCTATTGTTGTGGAGTCTTTGAGGTGACCTGTTGTGGAGTCTTTGAGGTGACCTGTTGTGGAGTCTTTGAGGTGACTATTGTTGTGGAGTCTTTGAGGGGACCTGTTGTGGAGTCTTTGAGGTGACTATTGTTGTGGAGTCTTTGAGGTGACTATTGTTGTGGAGTCTGAGGTGACTTGTGCTGAGTCTTTAAGGTGACTGTTGTTGTGGGGTCTTTGAGGTGACTGTTGTTGTGGGGTCTTTGAGGTGACTGTTGTTGTGTAGTCTTTGAGGTGACTTGTGCTGAGTCTTTAAGGTGACTTTTGTTGTGGGTTCTTTGAGGTGACTTGTGCTGAGTCTTTAAGGTGACTGTTGTGTTGGAGTCTTTGAGGTGACTTGTGCTGAGTCTTTAAGGTGACTGTTGTTGTGGGGTCTTTGAGGTGACTGTTGTTGTGGGTTCTTTGAGGTGACTTGTGCTGAGTCTTTAAGGTGACTGTTGTTGTGGGGTCTTTAAGGTGTCTGTTGTTAAAAGGTATTCACGCTGAATAATTGTGCCAGCTTATATAAGGGATGTTTCTGGTGTTAAAGATTTCTCTACGTTCGGGCCATGACACCTGAGAGGGTTCTGGCTGTCGCGCCACACGCTATTAACCAATGTGTGTGTGAGTTTGTGTGTGTGTGTATGAGAACGAGAGACACAGATAGACAGGCAGTTGGATAGATAGACAGAAAGAAAGATATATAGATATGACACAGATGGACTCAGGAGCGACTGGAAAGAATGTTGATTTGAAATACGCTGGCTAATCCCAGAGTGTGGTCAGATTTAGAGTGTATGTTTCTCTCTCTGGCTGCTCCAATAAGACCACCGCGTCCATAAATGATACGATTTATTATACCCCTGACAGACTGTTATCAATTAGACAACCCTTTACATCATTAGCACATCCAGAGTCCTGACAGAGTTACCACACATAAAACAGAACTGATCCCTGGGATCTAGTGACTGGCTGTCATGGAAATACGGAACAAACATGGTTCTAGAAAAAAATACTGCTAATTAGGGACTTCTGTAGCGAACTGTCTTGTCATCAATCTCACCTATTTGTATGTACGTCCGTTTTTGTTTTAAGATAAATGCATTTTGTCTTTTGGAATGTGTCATCTAGTGGAATCCCATAACTGGCAGAAATTGAAGAGCAAACATCTATGTAGAAAACCCCTGTCTGTAACCAGTCCTATGTATAGTGTCACTTTCTCTTCTAAAGCTGTTGCTAACTGACAATTATTCTACAATGTGCTGTTTATTTCTGACAATAAACACAACACAAAGCAGAATTTGCACAAAATCCCTCTTTTTCTCAACACAGAAATTCTTTATACCATATATTTTGACACTTTCTCAGATTTGTCACCATAACACATTTATTTTATTAATTAATATAGAATTTAATAAAACTGTCAAACTACTGAACTGTCAAACTATTTATGGTCAAACTGCAAAGAAGGCACATCCAATTTGTTGGGTCGTTCAATCTACTATTTCTTCAATAATCAACTCTGAAAAACAAACAGGATGTAAAGAGTCGGTCTCCTGTTTAATAAGTTGTTTTGTAAAACTTTAAAAACAAAGTGGTTTTGATGAAATGAGACACAGAGACGAACACGACATAGTTGGTTTGGCAGGACGGAAGTACAGGACTGGTGTGTAGAACTGGTGTATAGGATTATGTGTACAGGACTGGTGTGTAGAACTGGTGTATAGGATTATGTGTATAGGACTGGTGTGTAGAACTGGTGTATAGGATTATGTGTACAGGACTGGTGTGTAGAACTGGTGTATAGGATTATGTGTATAGGACTGGTGTGTAGAACTGGTGTATAGGATTATGTGTATAGGACTGGTGTATAGGATTAATGTGTACAGGACTGGTGTGTAGAACTGGTGTATAGGATTAATGTGTACAGGACTGGTGTGTAGAAC
>JACXGJ010012895.1:0-17167 GCA_016801105.1 Esox niger
TGGCCACTACCGATAGGGGAGGGGAGTGAGGGGAGAGAAGAGAGAGTAAAGGAGAGAGTGGAGAGAAGAGAGGGGAGGGAGGTGGAGGGAGATGGAGGTGGAGGTAGATGGAGATGGAGGGGAGGGAGATGGAGGTGGAGGTGGAGAGGGAGGTGGAGGTAGAGGGAGGTGGAGGGGAGGGAGGTGGAGGTGGAGGGAGATGGAGGTGGAGGGGTAGGGAGATGGAGGTAGAGGTGGAGAGGGAGGTGGAGGTAGAGGGAGGTGGAGGGGTTGTATAAATCTTCTTTTGGGACAGTGCTTCATGCTGCTTGTGGGCTGGGTGCGTTATTTCAGTTAAATATGTCAGAATAACAAAACAAATGCATCGACACACATATGTACATACGCACATCAATCTACACACATTTTACTATTCTGGTGGACACCAAATGATCTGCTTACGCCTAAAAACTAAACTGGATCCACCTCTAAACCCTTAAACTACTAATACTAAATCTACCCTCCCAAACTTGACATTTAATCTAAAACATTCAGCCCCAAAAATCATTAATGTTTCTCATGGAAATGAGCCAAATGCATCCTTAAGATCAAATGCTCCCTATTTTGCCCTCATCGTGAAGCTTTTTGGCAGTAGGCACAGACCAACTTAGGTAAATACACACACACACAAGCACCCAGTACCGTGCAACTAGTGGGGCGCAATGACACGCACGTGCTCAAACACACAATGACATCCACATGTGTGGAGTGATGACGCTGTTCTTTGTCAATCCACATGAAGAAAACCAGATAAGTTTTGTTGACCTCCCTCTCACTATTCCTCTCCCTCTTTCTCCCTCTTTCCCTCACCCCCCAGCGTGGCTGCCTATGGGGAGGGGCCGGCGCTTGACTGACAGGGAGGGAGAGAGACGTGAGCATCAGATCTCAGCAACATCTGAGCGTAACGCTTAGTGCTGATTGTGCTGCGTGATACACGGCAGTGGAGGGACTGCACAGAATGCTGACAATGCAATGTTTTATTAAACCAGAAATAAGTCTAAGAAAAACACCACAGTGTTTTGTCTCTCCCTCATGATACAGTTTCCAGACGGGATCCGGCGTGATCTTCTTGATGCTACGTGAAAACCTTAGAATCCCACACAAGAACACAACAGGTTGTCATTCACACCCTCGCCCAATCCGGTGACGGCATCGGGGCGGGGCTTCGGACTGATTGTAGAATTGAACAGACAAAACAACGAATTGATCGGTGGCCTTGTTTTCCTGTGGCCAACGTTTTTTCCAAGACTGGCCGCGTGTGCCCGGGTACACGTTAGACACCATGAAGGACAACAGAGTGAATGAGCTACTACAGAAAACCAACAGGACTTGTGGTGATGATGACGCAGCTTTTGGTTTGAACATCTGTTCTGTGTTTGTTTACAGTAGTTAGGGTCAGTGATATTTACAATAGCTAATCCATTCACAACACACACACACACACACACACACACACTCAGGTCACATGGTCACATGAAACACACAGGTCACACACAACACAAAAGCACACGGTCAACAGCTGCTGTTGACGCCGGAGAGACAGATTCAAACTCTGAAGAGACATGAAAAGCGAGAGGAAACCGAGGAAAATACACAGCATACACACACGCACACACACGTTCACAAACACAGAAGAAGAATATACACATTAAATCACACATACAGACACATACATTTAAACTCACACACACAGACACACACATATATCAACCTTACCGTACATGGATGGATGAACTGAAGGGGTCCCCTCCCCTGTTGGCTACATCCAGAGAGATGGTAATCTACACACACACACACTCACACACACACACACACACGCCCTGTGCATGAGTGCAGGCTATGGTGACCTTGGCTGCAGCACCACTAAGCTCAGACTCAATAACAATGCCTGTGTACAGACACACACACCGACACACACAGAGACCCACAACGACACACACCGAGACAGACAAATGCTGGAACACACACACACACGCACACACACGCGCTCACACCCTCTCAATGAGCCAGACATCCCCTGCTCGGTGTGATGGTGATGCAGGTAGAAAACAGCAAACACACACGCTCTCTCTCTTCCTCCTCGCTCACTCCCTCTATCCTTCCTCCTCCCTCTAAACCTCACCCCCTACTTCTCTTCCTCTTTTCCCCCTCTCTCACTCCCTCCCTCTCTCCCTCCCTCCCTCCTTCTAAATTCATTCGTGCGCAGTGAAAGAGGGAACGACTGTTAGCCGGACTGAGCAGCCGCGGTATGGCGAAAGAGAGAGTGACGGAGAGAGTGAGAGAGACAGAACAGGAGGGAGAGCACAGCGATAGCTTGGCAGAGAGAGTGGGTAAATAACCCCTCCCAACACAAACACAGACACACACAGAATAAGGTATTACAATGATGAATACATGTTCTCTTCCGCCACATCCAGTATCCTCGCTCCCACGCCCTCATTTAATCCATGTGTCTTAATCCGATTTAATGGACTCTATTTTTCTAAGTTAGTGACAAATAATATTTCACTGCAGAGTTCAGTTCTGTAGAACACCTCCGAAGTAATTTCTCAAAGCGGGTCGTGTTCCGTCCGCCTACAGACTGCGATATGTTGAAATGAAACGCTAATGAAGGGCTCCGTATCGCTGGGAGAAACCAGGCAGATTTGTGTCAGATGGAGGACAGCCTGGCCCAGAGCAGTGTGGGAGATTTGATCCCTTTCATGTGAAGCAGCTCAGCCGAGCGTCGTCAGAGGTAATCTGCTTCAACTCCAGTCATGGCCCTTCAATAAAGCGGCAGCCGACATGCAACTCAGCCATTCTGACATTATGCTGAAATATGGATTTTATTTCAAAGGGGAAATCAGGAGTTATACAACACCAAAAGGCCTTCCCCACTCCTCTCTCTGAAAAAGGCTGAGACGTGGTGCTGGAGAAATGTGACCAGCTGGTATTGACAGAGCTATGTTCAATAAGACAGACCATCCATGAAAACACAGCTGGGCCAAGCTCATGATGCAATGTTAAGTTACAGTCTTGAATAATAAAAGGATTGATCTTTTTAATGTTAAGGCACAACATGTATGTAGCAGTTACAGGTCATTCCTTTAAGGCTTGAAAACAGGTGAACTGTGAGATATGTCAGGCACATGTCCCAGTGGGGTGAAATCTCATGGGCTCAGTAGGAGAAGCTAAGAGGTTGTTTAATAACTGATACCGGGTGAGAGTCATTATGTATCTGTGTGCATACAAACACTTGTTTTACTATTAACATGAGGACCAGCAACTTAGTACCTTAAAAAAGTCCAGAAGCCCTAACTCGAAACATTACCCTAACTGTGACCTTACCCAAACCTAAATTATTTAACCTTTATGCCTAATATTTACCCTAATCCTAAATTAACCCTTAATGCCAAGACTCAATCATAAACCTAATTCTAACCTTAACCACAGGTCAAAAGAAGCTTCTTGTCAAAGCGAGGACAAACCAAACACACACACACAAACACACACACACAATGTATCTTTGTTTTGTTCCTTGTTGAGTTATGTGTTTTATATTGACCCCAGGAAGGGCAGCTGTTTTGGCAGGATGGCGATCCCCCCCCAAAATAAAAAAATAAACAACGGCAAAAAACATGTGGAAAGAACATTATTATGACATATTTGTTGCCTAGGGATACTGACTAACACAGGGTTAGAGGTTGTGGGGTCAGAGGGGTTTCTACCTGAGACAGGGTGATGGTCCATCAGAGACGTGCAGTCCAGAAACAGCTTCCGAGGGCCCTGGCAGAGGCCCAGCAGGTCCGGTTGAATCAGACGGTTCGGGGTCATGCCGCGCAGCCCGCGGAGGGACGGGAGGGGGGGCAGACGACGAGGTAAGGCCCAGCCCAGGGGCATCTTGTACTGAGGGGCCGCTGGAGTCCCGGCGCTCTGAGGAAAGGTCCAGAGGGTGCAGTGCTCTCTGGCAGAGACCAAGGACTACTGCCGGACCGAGTTCTGACACTTTCCCTTCTCTCACCAACTCCCTCACTCCGTTTTTTACTCTATACCACCCGCCTCCCCCCTTTTCACTCTGTTAACCCTTAGGTGGCAACCTCTCTCCCTAACTATTTCTATCTAACTCACACACACACACACACACACACACACAGACGAAGTCTAGAAAGGTTTTCAGCTGCTTCCCTCAGGAAGGAGAAATACGGTCACCCTGTTCAGTAAGAATCTGAGAAATACTGCCCCCCCCCATTCCTTTGCCCTAAATGTCCTGCACTGGTTCTTCCCGCTGTTCAGTAAGATCCAAGCAGGAGAACGCTCCGTTCAGCAGTCTACAGGCTGAGAACCGGGCCATAGGACAGATGGAGGTGCTGATTATCTGCTTCATGGCCAACACAAGGTTGACTTAACAATCAACAAACATTGGCGGTTGATGTTCAGCACAAACACATCTGGCATTAACGCCAGCCGATGATGATGATGGAGTTATCTCTCCTGTTAGTAGCTAAAAACGGAGAGAGAAGTTGTTTAACATGTTTGTTTTTTTAAGCCCATCTGTCCTGGTAAGAATCATGGATGCTATTGAAAGATAGTGGACATTACTTGGCCAGGGGACAGGGATCTGCCATCAACAGCATTAAACGCTCTCAGATTATAATCCTAATTAACTGGGACAATAGCTCTTACTAGGCACCCAGAATTGGGTCGGAACGGCGCATCCCACATGGAAAACTCAATATATACTAAACATATGTCAATATATAATAGTTCCGCGTGGGTTCCCCGCATACATACCCGGTATACTCGTCGGCATACAGACCTCTCATTCCTCTGTTTATTCCCAGACGAGGATTTTGACGATGTTATCAATGAGGACGATGTATTCATCCGGACTCGCTCCGTGAACGAGTCGATGAAAATCAATATGCACTGAGTCCCAAATTAGACTGATGTTCACATGGTGCATTACATTAGATCAAACGATAACTGCATTGCTACCATAATTTTGCAGAAATGTACTTCTTTCCGTGTATAAATGAAAGAACACGATACATAGCCAAAGAGGATATGCAATGTTTGGGAACCTTCTTGTTGACTTTAATGCAGACGTTTATCCCATTGTCGTCGACAGGTCTCCAAGTTAATTTATAGGTCTTAAGTCACGTAACCCAGCATTGAGGCAGCCTTTTTAGGACAGTTTGGTTATTTGCCTAGCAAAGGTTGAAATCACCAAAATCCAAAACAAACCGGTTCAACGTGTTAATAATGTAAACATTCCTTGAGGAAGTGCCATTTTACACATCGCAACGTGTTTGGTGTTGCTGTACTGACAGAAACTTTAGCAATCTGACGATGTCTCCGAAGGCCGCTCATCTCATTTGAAACAGGAGGGATACCGCTACGTTGAGCTAGTACCCAGATAGCAGCACGCCAATGGCCCATCAGCTTTCTGCCACTGAGTCGGCCGAGCATTTCTGCCAAGCGACTTTTAAAAAAAAAAGTTTGTATCGCAGTCGGGCCACCGGTGGTCCGCTTTCATTTCAATGCCTTCTAACAATACCCTGTTCAGCAGCTCACCCGCATTCTGACCGCGGCTAGCAGCTTTTATGCACATGCCTCACGCCCACATATTTGGTTTTATTTATAATAATCCTATATAATGTTGGTCATATAACAAATGACAATGAACTGAATTAAATCAAGAAAATGTATTTAAACTAGTGCAAGATGCATACAAAAAACATGCATCTATATAGTCAGCATACAAAAAAAATCTAACAGTGCAATAAACAATGTATTCTGTGTGGCAACAAATATTGAAAAATCAAAGTATTTCAATGTGAAAAAATACAAAATAGACCATACAATACCAGATAAACAAGAGTTAGAAACCAAGCATTGTGGCATTATCCTGAACAATGATATTCTTATGACAAGGCACCCGACAAACTACCTAGTTAGAGTTAAGAGTATGAGCAAAAACACAGCTAGACATAAAATAATATTAAAACAAAGCAACAATATACATAACTGTACACAAGCAGCAGTAAAAACAAACCAAGAGTACTGTAAACTAGCAGCAATCTGGGAAGTATTTTGATATAGCAGCAATCAAGGTGGTATAATTGAACATTAAGATACGGAAAGTACAGCAGTAATATACATACACATGTTACCTAGCAGCAATCAATAGAGGTTATGACTATTATAGATCCATCAGTGCAATTAGCTTCTGACTGGTGGCATATTAAGAACATTCACACACAGCTTGTAATACATCAAGAGGATAATGTGATCATAAACATAGCAGCAGTTTAAAAAGAGTACCATAGATTAGCATCAATATTGGTTGCGCTGGAACTGTCAATCATATTCACAGGAGGTGCTGTGTACCGCCGTAACGCCTTCTCCCTACCGCACGGTCCGCTGCCCCTTTCAGGTATCTGGTGACCTGGTTCTGGACAGCCTCATCATTGGCATCCTGGGTGGAAGTGTTCTTCCTTATGGCTCCTGTAAGTTTCCGACATGATTTAGAAAATGTCATTATAAATAAATCAGAAGAATCTAATAGCAGGTACAAAATAACGTACTTTGAAGAATCGTCCTGAGGAAAAGGTCCTGAAAACGGGCCTTGTCCTCTGCTCCAGTTCAGGTGATCAAGGGTGGGAGGGTATTTGTAATGACACACAGGAGCATCTGCCACATGGGGTACCTCATCTCCCTAACAGCCAAACTTCAAACCTATAGACAGAAGAATTCATGTTTTTCACTTGACAGCTCGTGAAAGAAAAAAAATTATAATCTCTTTATATAACATCTAGGTCTGTTTGACTCGTTTTAATGAAAAGAAGACTGCTTACCGGCCTGTCCTGAACATCTGTGTCTAGCCTCTGTGAGTCAAACGGCCGCAGGTCTTCCAGGTTGTCCAGGGGGAGCTGTATACCCTGAACATTGGGGAACGACAACACCCCCTCCAAGCCATCCTGTTTGACACCTCATTCAGTTCTTCACTCATTGGGCTCATGTGGCACAAATGAAGCGAATGAGATGGATCTACAAAAAAATCAGTCAATCACAGTCACATACCACTGACAAATTGCACAACATTCAAGACAAATTAAATGTTTAATGAAGACAACATGCTAGCGCAACTACAGTGTTGTTTTTACCTGATTGTAGAGCCAGCGGTGCCCTTATCGAAATTGTAACAAGTGCAGGTTTAGCTAGTCTAGCTAAATATTACTGCCAAGAGTTAGCTATCAGACATGTGGGTAACGTTACAAAGAAACTTGATTTAGCTAACGTTACATATCAGATGATAAGTCATACACACACACACACACACACACACACACACACACACACACACACACACCTAACTTCTTGATACACAAAGAAACAATTTAGCCAAGTCACCGAACGATCTTAAACAGATACCATATCTGTTAAATTATTGGTATGCGAAGAGGCACAAAACATCCGAACTTGAGGATAAACAAAGAAACAATAAATGGCAGGCTACCAAACTTGTTGACAGACTAAGAAACTCAATGGTTAGGTATTTAATGTCAGGACAACGCGTTTTTTTAAGCTTTGTTTCTAAAACGTGTTTTCCCGCCAATGGTTTGGAACTAGCGTTCAGCTGCAGTGACTTTGACTAAATAATTTCAATAAAATATAGCAAACCGCTTTTGCTTAATATAAAACATTCAATTCGTTCTTGATCAGTAGCATAACAACACTTAACATTACAGTATTTGTAATAACGCAAAACAGAACTCACCTGTGTGACTCGGCGGTCAATAACATTCAGTCCGATGTCGAAAAAGATCTTGACCGTCGTCTGTTTCGGGATTTCATCAAATTGTAGTAAAACAATGTCATAATCCACGTCGTACTGTCCAGTTCACAGCATATAGCTTATACCTAACACCCTTCGAAAAATAGTTGTTCGTTTTCCTGAACGAGGCTTAAAGAACCAAGCCCTCAAACTGATCCAGTTGTCACATTACTACAACGTGGGTTTCCTAGCTTACAAAATGGCGATTGTCTCGACTTACCTGCTATTCACTTTCGCTACAGCGCCATCTACAGACAGGGCGATGTTTAAACACAATAAGAAAACTGTCCTCGATGGAGCGAGTCGTTGAGCCGGGACCATGCAGTCGAAAATGGCCTCTAATTCGGGGACAAAATATGGTAAGCAATGGCGAGAGACGGCTGTTTCTATGTGTGTATTAAATATTTCTACACGAAGGTCCTTTACTCAATAGTGCATGAGTCTATTTTATTTATAAACTACAAAAATTGTTGACCAAAATAATGTACACTAAGATTCAACAATATTAAAATAAAGTTCATACAAATACTCAATAAAAGATGAGAGGGGTACAATAGTGTCTATGCTGGAGGGGGCTGGATAAAGCCAATGTTATAGGTGGGGTGTTTGAAGGTGTGCATCGGTGTGATCATATCACGGAGGAGGGTATGAAAAGGCAAGCGGAGGTACTCTGGGAACACGGGCATGTAATGGTGAGGAAAGAGGAGACCGGTGAGGGGATGGATGTAGAGCTCTCAGTGTATGAATTGGAGAAGCCTTGGAGATGTGTAGGAAGGCGGCCCCGGGAGAAGACCGGATATGTTATGTGATGGTAGAAAAAGCGTTGGATCATGTGAGACGAGCTGTATAATAATGTGTGGAGGTCTGGGACTGTTCCGGTTGGGTGGAAAAGAGCAGTGGTGTTACCGTTTTTAAAACCCGGTAAGGACCCTACGAAGGCGACGAGTTATAGGCCTACAGCATTGACGTCCAATCTGGGTAAATTGATGGAGAAGATGATGGTGGCTAGGCTGGAGTTTTTCTGGAGAAGAGGGGTTTGGTGAGTGATACACAGAGTGGGTTCAGGAGGTCGACTGCAGATGCATTGGTCACAGTTAGCACTGAGATAGCAAAAGCACTGACACTGAAGGAAGTGATGTGTGTGGCATATTTTGATGTGGAGAAGGCATATGACACGATGTGGAGAGAGGGACCGTTGATTAAGTTGAGTAGGTTGGATATAGGCGGTAGGTTGTATAATTGGATCTTGCGTTTTTTGTTTGGAAGGGTGTTCCGGGTAAAGGTGGGGGAGGACCTGTCCAGGAAGTTTGAGTTGCTAATGGTACGCCGCAGGGGTGTGTGTTCAGCCCGGTGAGGTTTGTGGTGATAATCGATGACATGTTCGGGGCAGTGGGTCCAGGGACGGGGTGGTGTTGTATGCAGATGATGGGGCAATGTGGAAAAGAGGAAGGAATGTGGACTGGGTAATGAAGAGAATACAGGAAGCAGCTATAGGGGTGGAGGTGTGGTCGTTGACTTGGGGGCGCAGAATGTCAGTGGCCAAATCGGGTTTTATGGTGTATTCTAGGAGAAAGGTTGAAGGGGTGAGATTGTGCCTGTATGGGCAGGAATTGGTGAGGGTGTCAGAATTGAAGTGCCTTGGCATATGGGATGATGAGTGGTTGACTTGGAGAACCCACATGGAGTATATTGCTGTGAGATGTTGAAGGGCTATTAACCTTATGCGGGCAGTGGTTGGGTATGATTGGGGAGTGGATAGATGTACTCTGGTATGTATGTATCACACATTGATTAGGTCCAATTAAGACTGTGGGTGTTTTGTGTATGGGGCTGCAGCCAAATCAGTGTTGAAATGTTTAGATGTGGTCCAGGCCTAGAGATGGTGGCGATGATTGTCGGGTGGAGGTGGGTGGAGGAGGTGAGACCGTTAAGAGTGGCGGTGTGTTCTGACTCAGCAGCGGTGTTAGGCAGCTTACAGACTGGACGGTCAGATGGAGGTGACTTGTTGGTGGAGATGATGGTGTGGTTGTTGGGATTGGAGAGGACGGGTGTGGGGGTTCGGTTCTGTTGGATGCCGGCTCATGTTGGTGTGGAGGGTAACGAAGGGGCTGATAGGAGTGCGTGTAGGAAGAAAGGGTTGGGTGTACAGGTGACGTTAGGACAGGGAGATTAAAACTTTGATAAAGGGGGCAGGTGTTGACTGTTGGCAGAGGAAGTTGGATGGTAGCAGGAAGGGGAGAGGGTAAAATGGGGTGCAGCGGACAGTGAGGGTAGAGGTGAGGAATATGGGGGGTAGGAGAGAAGAGGTGACTACGGTTAGGGCGTACAGGACTGAACGTGTCATTGAATGTGATAGGTAGGCATGAGACAGGGCTCTGTGACGGGTGTCGAGTGGAGGAAACAGTTGAACATGTGTTGATGTATTGTGAGCAGTATGATGTTGGGGGGAAAGGTTGTATGATAAAGTTAAAGGGCAGGGTAGGAAGTGGGATGTAGAGGGGTTGCTGTGGGGCGGGAAGGGTAGTGGGATGGTGGCTAAGGCTGTGTGTTGAGTTCTCAGGGCTACACGTCTGAGCGGGAGGATATAGGAAGGACAGGCCGTGAGGGCCTCACACTCCGGTACACTAGGTGGCGGTATATGCACCTTCAATGAATGCGAACAGCCATTTATTTAAGGGAAGAACCGTCTACGCTGGAAGAAAATGCAGATTTAGTTAATCACAGCGTGTGCCTATTCTTCGGGGGCTAGCCGCCAGCGTAAAGTAGTCGGGCCGCTGTTAGAAACCCGCCTGAGATGCAAATTAGTTGATGCAAATTGAGACCAGGAGAAAAGAGGCAAAAGCTGGTGGCCTGTTGGCGGTAGGACATCATAGCCTCCATTGGCCCGCCAGCAGCAAAACGCCGGCGGGCCGCGATCGATTGCTCACTGGCTTGTTGCTGGCTAATTGTCACTTAGCCTTCTGCCATGTTATTGCTGCAATACCTGAATTAAAAACACAGCAGAAAACAACAGTGTGAGCTGCTGCTGTCCAAAGCTGGTAACGAGTAGGATTGCAACAAACTGATCGACCAACTGATTTTTGATGACAGTTGCTTTTCATTTGGCGCCATCAAAAAAAATGAATGTACTAACCGATTGACCTGAGTGCTACAAATCCCCTAGCAGAGTCCTTGGAACACCAGGATAGTTTTGGTTCTGCTGTAGTACTCCGTGGATCTAAATGTAAGCTAATTATGTTACTGTGAATGGGGACATTTGGAATATGGAAGGTCATTAGTGCCATTAATGAAATTGTAAAATCACATTATATTTGTAGGCCTGTATATGCAATGTAAGCACTGGAAAAACAACAACTTCAAAACATGTGCTCAATGGTGACACGTTTATTAATAAAATACACACAACATCAAAACAGTACATGAATTCCCAAAACATATTTTGTAAATGTTATATTGTGAAGCTTTATTTAAAGTTAAACAAATTAAACACTATTTGGTGCTTTAAGAGCGGATTCTTATCGATAATTTTACTGGCACAATTGTCAATGACTGGCCATGTACGAGTGAAAATAGAGAGTGATAGAAGAGTGGAAAGACTCTCTGAAGGGGCTCAAATATAAATGTATGCAACAGTGTGTTATTGACAGGGTCAGAGAAAGACAGGTTTCCTCTATCCATGTCCAGGTGCACTCTGATAATCTGGGCTTTCTGCTTCACTGAAAGGGGAGATAATTTGTGACATGACCTCACTGCCTCATATTTATCATTTTGGAATTTTATTCCCCAGGTTCCACTCCAAGAATCACTTCCTTTCCTGGAGACAGACCTCTTGATCACACCTATCACCCAGTTTGGATGATCTCCGACCTGAACATCCCAGTTGTGCGTACCTGAGGTGAAGCCCTCAGAGCCCAGAACAAATTCATTCAGATCAAACCTCTCTGGGTTGTCAGGAAGCTCCTGTGTGTAAATGCGTTTCACACTGGTCAGGTCATCAGACAGAAGGAGAGCTGGGTGAGCAGTGTTGGGGTCCAAAATAATGGGACCTAAAGACACAACAGGAAACAAATAACCTAAGTATTGTCCAAATATTTCATTGAAAATTTTTCTTAACGACAGAACATGTTTTCTGACATGAAGACATTTCAGATCAATTTGTTATGTTAGCCATTTGGGTTTAAACAAAACATGCCATTCTGTTGTTATAAAGGTAAAACAATACTCACTGTACTGAACAAGGCCCTGCATCTTCTCCCAGACTCTGAACTTCAGGTTGCCTAGGTGTTTGGCTACATCAATCAGCTCCCCGGGAACCATCTTTGGGTGTGGTTGACTGCACTGGGCTCTGTTACAGCATTGAAGAACTAGTGTGGTTGTTTGTAACTGTACCTTTTGATAGCTAGCAGCCCATTGATTATATATAACCAATTAGCTATTTACTTCCTTTGTCTTTTTCTCTATTATTCACCCCTTCCCATAGTATTACTATTTAATACATGATTCATTTTTGTGACTATTTATCTTTTTAATCATAACATTAAAATTATGTTTTAAGCATAACATTTTAATCTTACATTTTATTTTGTATTTAAGCAAATGGAAATGGATTTCATGCAAGAGATGATCTATGAAAAAAGTAGGATTTTAATTTGATTCATAATATGAACCTAATATCACTGAAGCTGACAAGATGGACAAAATTCCTAGAGTATTGCACTTAACACTATGTAGCTCTAGGTAAAAGCATCTCACTTACCTTTTAATTGTGGGCAAGTAGTTCTACAGAAAAACAAGATTGAGGGTTGTCAATGTGATAAGTGTTATTATTCATTTATCATTAGATCTCTAGCATGAATAATTGTTTGATTTCTTACCTGTACAAATGAAACATCATCAGCTCTCAGCACCTCTTCTATGTCGCTGATTTTGTCTGAAAGGGATGATATATGTCTGCTAATCTCTTCAATCTTCAAAATCATTGTCTGAGTTTTCTGATTCTCTTCCCTCTTTAGAGACGCTATCCTGGCCTCCTCTTCCACTAGTAGAAATTGATGAAGCTTCTCAAATACTGCTTTGATCTGCCATTCTGTGTGCTTAGCCTGATACTGGAGACAAAGAGGGTACAAAGTAAATTGTTAATTCAAAAACTTGGTGAATTACAGCTACATAAAACACTGCATCCTGTCAGTTTTATTACCTTAATGTGCTCTGCTGATTGGTCACACGTTAACTTAACTTTATTGAACACTTTCAGTTTCTCCTGTAAGGGCTTCAGTGCAGTCTTGAGTTCCTCCTGCAACAAAATACATAACTATCTATTTCAGAGGGGCATTACAGCCTTCATTCCTCAACGACAGCTCTACTCATTTCATTATTCCTTGGCACTTATCAGTTGCTTTTCAAGACTACTGTGTGAATGTATCTTTATCCGTGGGGTGTGGAGTTGCATGAATACATTTCAATTCTTCAGATTATGGAATATTTTATATTTTAGTGGCATTTGTTTACTATTCTGAACTAAAATTTCATTTTTTCTGTCCCTATATTCACACAATTGAAGAATTGGTAGACAGCAGGAAATCTAATCTCTCAGTAAGACTAATCAAAAGTGAAAGTAAAATGGGTGTCAAAGAGAAACACTTTGAAGGTTAGGCGTCTGTATTGATTCCCAATGGTTAGGGTTGTATTGTTTACTTACTTCAGACAGTCTTAACTTAATCTGGCACTTAGTTTTTGCTTAATCTGACACTTTTAGAATTCTGTAAAACAATCGGCTGTATAAATCAAAATGAACCATCATATCGATTAGAGTCTTATGGGTTTCATTTCTAACAACGTTAATAGATAAATAAAGCAGATAAATTAATTTTTCAATCAATTGAAGTCCAAATGTTTGTCTAATACAGTACATCCTCACTATAGATTTGAAACAATTCTGAATTTTTATTTTCTTAAAATTACTCACCTTATAATCGTGTGCAGCTTCATCTATGGGACAGAACTTGTGGTTTGTGTGTTTTCTGGATGTCTGACACACTACACAGGCAGGCTGTTGATGTTCTTGACAGAAGAGCTTGAGTTTCTCTCCATGCTGACTGCAGAGTATCTCAGTCCCGGCTGAAGCTCTCCGGCTCCTCTCTTGTACAAAGTTCTCACACATGTTCTTTAATACCAAGTTAAGTGGAGGGTGGTGCTTTAAATGTCTTCTCCGGCAAACTGGACATTCCCAGGTTTTCTTTTGATTCCAGTATTCCTCCAGGCATACTTTACAGAAGCTGTGGCTGCATGGCAGGATGACAGGATTCTTGAAGATATCCTGGCACACAGGACAAGAGAGATCTTCTTCTGGGGGAGAAAATCTGAATGCCATTTTTGTTTTTCACTGGTCTTTTGCATAAAAATCTACTTTCAAATCTTAGATTTGTAGCAAAATTAACAATTTTCCTAAAGTACGTTTATTAAACTTCACCTTATATCTGTTTCTGCTTCGTAAAGGTTTAATTTGTCTTTTCTCTGTATTAATTTACATGAACAAGTTAATGCCTGTACGGGAAGAGAAGTCAGTGGCGTAAGATTCTTCCTGTGTAATACTACTTCCTGCATTCATAACGGGCACAAGGTGGAGCCTTAAGAAACCAAACGCCAAAAATCTTATTTGATTCCCAAAAGAGATCAAATGTTAGAGTGCCAACAGAGGTTATGGACTGGAGGGAGACAGGTAGAGACGGAAACAGGGAGAGAGGAAGGGAGACAGGTAGAGGGAGACGGAGAGAGGGCTGGACACATTGTTTTAGCTGTGATATATTGGCAATGATTCACAAATCCCTGAGATGCCTTTTTGTGTTTATATATCTGTTACTAACTTGGCTGTTGAAACTGATATGAGGTCATACATCAGTCAATCAGCATTCAGGATTCAAACCATCCAGTATGGAAGAGACCATATACCATGGGTATGTCATTACCTCACTTTTTACAGCTATTTCCAGTCATGGAATTTCCAGTTGTGTCGTAAGAATAGTTAAGTATGAAATGCATGTGCATTTTATTAACTTCAATTTATTTGCCCAAACATACTAAGCCCACATATTACCGCTTTACTCAGAAATCTTCTACAATTTTGTCAAAACAATTGGACGAAGTTTTATCTATACATAAAATATAATATTTTGATATCTAAACTTTTTTTTCTCTGACACTTATAACACTTAACTTAAAATATGTTAGATTTATTTACCAGTTTTGCGTTATATTATAGTTCAGACGAATCTAACGAATCTACCGACATTTCTCACTGTTGCCATAGAATCGGCTTCAGTTGTAAAAGCTAAATGATTTGACTTATTGATTTACTCTGTAAACATCTATACAAAAATCTAATTAATGTGACAATAACTACCTGTAAATTATTAACTTAGAATTACACACATCTTGCTCTAATAATAAAATATATTTATATCTTTCGGCAACGAATCTGCTGCAACGAAATCTGCTTAACAACGAATCTGCTGCAACGAAAGGTACTTTGACAGTCAGAGACCTGTGCAAAACAGTAGCACTGTTACAATATTACTTCAACACAACAGGCGGGTGGCGCTACTTGTGTAACTCCTACAAATCCATTTGTCACGTCTTCAAAATTGATGTTACGTCAATAACGATGCCAAGGGGTTAATGCGGTTTTGAAGGGGGTTGTTTGCGATGGAGTGCATGTCTGATAAGCAGTTAAGGAGCGTGATAAATTTGTTAGCTAGCTAGTTAACTACCTAGCTAGCTAACCATAGTTACCATTGGAATTACAGCTGTCTTGACAGCCATTGCCACGGCATAAATAACAACATTTAAAAAAGGAACATTTGCATATAGGTGTCAGCAGCATGGATACAAATGTACAGAAGAGACGTGAGAACAAGAAATCGTTGCGTGTGAAAGTAATCAGTCTTGGCAATGCCGAGGTGGGCAAGGTACGTCAATTAACAACATTAAATGAACGTTAGATTTGATGTATGTGTTTTTGTAATACAACAAAGCCAGCTAGCCAGCAACAGTAATCTGTTTGCAAGCTAACGCTGTCGGTTAATTAGTATCTTAGTATGTTTTTGTGTATACCCGGGGACAATAACGTTATTATATTCTAGACATATTCTGAAACTTTATACTTACTGGTAATTTATCCTAGAAGATATCTGATGTGATGACCTACCAGACCTGCAGTAGTAGCGAGCTACATAATCAGGAGGACATTATGCTTGAAATTGTTTGCTCATTTCATGGAGTAAATTACTGGACTAGAAAGCGACATGTAAATAATGTATTGCAATATTCAGTACTGATATACAAAATGTCTTTCCTTAGCTACAATATGCCAGCTGGCTTGGACAATGCTTGCACAGACAACTGCTGAAGAGACAGAATTGTTAATTATGAGGTGCTCCATCTATCCTTAGTTTTCCCACTAGTGTTATTTCTTCTTTGCAGAGCTGCATAATCAAGAGATACTGTGAGAAGAGGTTTGTGCCCAAATATCTTGCCACCATAGGGATTGACTATGGAGTCACCAAGTAAGTTGTCCTCCATGATGTTGAAACAATACATTTTGTTTCAGGATGAAGTGTCAGGTTTGTGTGAGTGTTAGAACAGAGATGCACATTGCAGTTCAATCAGATCGTTAATACCTGAAGCACGTGAGATGAGCAGAGGAGACTAGTGTTCTGTAGCTATTGAAGTATGTGACTGTCAGTCACCCTAAGCATGTCACTCTGATTGGTTGGAAGCAATGCACCACCATCCTCCCAGGTGGCACAGGGATATTTCTTAGCACCAAGCTACCCACCACAGTCAAGGCTCACACTGTGCCGGAAGATGGCTGTGATTGGCTGGGAGTCCGGTGAGTAGGGAGACCTCATCAACCAGAATGTTCCAACAGTCTAGCAGCTCCTTCAGGAGGCTCAGGCGCCTGGAATGCAGAGGTCGTCAGGTCAGTGAGTGTGACCTCCTGCGTTGATTCATATGACTGGCCGACATTGGGATCATGAGGACAAGTTCGAAAAGGCCCTTTAAAAATAAATTGGGATCAAAAGTTGGTGTTGGCTAATTTGGAAGGCGGTCTGTGTAATTGTTTAGAAAGGAAGTCTGTGTCGTTGATTTGGAAGGCGGTCTGTGTCGTTGATTTGGAAGGCGGTCTGTGTCGTTGATTTGGAAGGCGGTCTGTGTCGTTGATTTGGAAGGCGGTCTGTGTCGTTGATTTGGAAGGCGGTCTGTGTCGTTGATTTGGAAGGCGGTCTGTGTCGTTGATTTGGAAGGCGGTCTGTG
>JACXGJ010012896.1:0-17163 GCA_016801105.1 Esox niger
GATTTGACCGATTGTGTTTTAGTTATTATACTCTACAGAAAAGGCTAAATATTGTGCACCTATTAAAGGGGGTATCAAAACATCATTAGACAGTACTCTCATGGGTTATGTCAAAATCACGTCTTTAGTCTCCCATCTGCAATGCTGCTTAAACCTATATCACTTTCAAATTATTAAAATAACTATAATTGTGTGAAAGTTGCTTTGAGTAACCCCAGATTAATGGATCATATTTAGCTAGGTGAAACATTTTTGTAATAATTGTAGTCTGTGCTAGTAACCATGCACTGATCATAAGCACGGTTAGTTTATTCTATTCTTATTCTGCATTATTTCTTGTGTTTATAAATTGGAGAATAATGTAACAAATCCATTGTTTTCTAAAGTAATACATGCATGCATCTGACTGCCTGGATTGACACAAATGATAAGGTAGACATAAGAATAACCTCCTTTAGAATACATTTCTGAATGATGACCAGATATTACAGTTAAATATAACAATGACTTGGAAATAAATCAAGCATTTCAAATTGAAACAAAACAATCTTTTTTTATTTCAGAGCATTTTCTGCCCTGTTGAATAGATTTTTAATCACAGAATGTGTGTGTGTGCGCGCAAATGCGTGCTAAGATAGTATATGGTGTGCAGGTCAAAGCACTTTTATTATTTCCCTAGATATTCAACTAGTACTGCACAGCTACTTATGTGGAGCATATGTGTTCATACAAAGTATTATGCAGTATTCTGCAATAAGATTTATATCAAATTATTAATATACTGCTGAAGATATATACGCTTTTTCATCAATCTAAATGTAAAGCCTCTACATTCAACCCTAGGAAACATTATCTTCCCTTCTTAAACCTCCACCTCTTCCCACTCCCTTCCTCCTCTTTACGGTCAACAATGTTAGCAAAAACGTTCTTCATTTATTTCACAGCCATATAATAAATGGCCACATGTAGGAATACATACATTTGTCAGGAACTATATTATTGAATATGTACAATAAACAATATTGTGTACAGTATTTTGTCAGGAATATAGTCAAATATGTCTCCTTAACCCCCCTCGATATCTCACTAACACAGAACTAAACTACTCTTTGAACACTTTCACCCTTTCTCTCCAGGTGAATGAGCAACAACTTGCCAAATGGACCACATCACCTCCTTCTTTGAAGATATTCTCATTTCCCTTATCTCTAACCACTAGCAATGTCACCTCTTTCTTCAAGGTTGTCAATTTACCCTCAACAAGAAGCCAACACATTTACCCCTCAATTTTAGACCATTATCCATCCTTTATTTTGCATCTAAATCTCTTGAGATTGCTGTCTCTTACCAACCTATCTCTGATTGATCGTATTGACAGTAAACAGTCAAGAGTCAAGATAATACTCAACTGCTCTCCTCTTTGTAACAGATTGTGTGGACTGCAAAAGCTAACTCTCTGTTTTCATTGTCATAGAACTATCTAATGTTTTTGAAACAGTGCCCAGTTCTCTCATCTTTAGTTTTTTCACCAAGTCACCTGGCTCTGTTTATTCCCACATCTCTCCTATAATTGATGTTCAAATGACAAACTTCTCCTCTCCTTCCCCCATCTGACCCACAGTTGACCACACACATCTCAATGCCTGGCAGATGTCTCAGCTTGGATGTTGGCCAACTATCTCAAGTTCAACCTCTATAAAACAGAGCTGACCTTTCAAAACCTTTCCATCGGGGAATAAAACTCCACATTGTCCCCCTACGATACTTTTAGATATGATCCTGGACAACACCCTGTAGTTTTCTGCAAACATCCAAGCAGTGACCTGCTTCTGCAGGTTCATGCTTTAAAACCTTAGTAATTTACGACATTTCTTCTAGCGAGAAGCAGCGACTGCAACTTTTGGTCAGGCTGCTTCTGTCATTAAGCCTCAGACATTTTCCCTTAATTATCTTGCTCTTCTGCACACAGAACTGGTTTCCAGTCAAAGCTCGGTTCATCTTCCAGACTAGGGTGTCTACAGTGCAGTGAGCGGAGCTATGCTCCAACCCTTACATGCCTACCTGAATACTCCTTCCTGCCACCTCTGGTCTCTTGGCACCCAATCAAAGCCCCCCAACGGTGGAAAAAACGACCCCATGACATTGGTTCCTAAATTGTCTGCAACCTTATCACTTTGAGCATCATATCCTAAATAAATCCTATAGCGTATATACCATGCAAGAAAAGAAAGAAAAGGCACTTGTCTTTTCTAGCGCTAAGTTCGCCAATACTTTTTTGGGGTAAAATTATATCCTGGCATTAAAAGTGCTATGCTTTGACATCTTAGCTAAATGAATAATTATGCAGTATTGAAACGAAAAGCCAACAGGGGGCTCCAACTAGCCAGCCCTGATTTAGTAACTCTTCCATTTGTTCTCAGGGTCAATTATCTGTATGTATTTAGGTGCAAACTCAGTGCTTGACTTCCTGTTTTAGGGGTTTATTTTTAAAACGTACCTTTTGATGAACATAGTCTAATGTGCGATTTGACAGTTCCTGCTTTTATTTATCCCAAATCAAGCGCTATAACTTACGCCATCCAACACAAGTTTGGCCTCTGTAAGGCTAATTATTTTAGAGCAGTGGCTCTCCAGAAATTGGAGACATTCTTTTAAATGTCAAAAACAATTATAACCCTAACCATGATAACAGTTTTCCAGCCCCTTCAGGGAATACACCCAAAATTCTGCACCAGATGTGGCGTTCCAATGGGGGAAGCATAGGTACTGCCAGTGTAACTGGGACACATTCGAGACTTATTGTGTCTGTGTTTCTATGAATCTTTGAGGCTGTGTGTCTTTGTGCTTGATTGTTTTTCAATATTCAATATTTGGTCACGCTAGAAAAGACAGAAGCGCATCCCTTTCTAACCTTTATCCAGTCCCGTAACATTATCCTTAACCGTAACCATTCCTTTTAATCTAATAGCGACTAATTCATCATTTTTGATGGACAGTGCCATTGTTGTTCCTTGTGGCATGGCCATCTTGTGACTGCTGAAAGGGCTGGTCTAGGAGTAGAAAGTGAGGACACTCTTGTGGTTGCCTCTAATCAAAATGGTTGGAGGGAGGTTCTTTGTGAGGATGTCCAACCAGGCCATGTAGAGGTAGTCAGAGACCGAACCAAGACGAGCAATGGGCATACTCCTGCAAGACAGAATATAATATATAGTCCCGTGGAAATGAAATATTGAACACACGTTGCAATAATATGCATTATGCATACTCAGTCATGAAAATGATTATGCAGTATAGTACTTTGAGTTGTGGCACAGACTATGCAAACCCATTTATAAAACATAATTGCAAGTGGGACATGATTTATGTTGCTTACAGACTTCCATAATGATCTCATATGAACATTTGGCCATTCACCTCTGAGCGCCTATCAATGCCTCAGGTGGCTTCCTAGTTCTCTGAAAGCTTTGAAGTGGCGTTGTGCTTTACCAAGACATTTACATAACACCTTGGTCACATATGACCTGGGTAATGTGGCTCGTAATGGCGTTGATTATAATTTAGGCCCAGGGAAAAACTAGACCGTATACTTACACGATGATAAGGTTGGCAGCCCTGGAGTTTTCCTGCAGCAGTTCGTTCAGCCTGACTTGGAGGTTGGTCTGCAGAGGAAGGGAATACAGTAGACGTGGGTCACATGATTGGTGTGACAACCAATGACCGAAGGCTACAACTGAAACCCAGCTCATGACTTCTGTTGCTTCCATACGGGAGTGTTGGGCAGACAAACGCAATGGGATGCAGATAAATTTGAGCGTGTTTACCATACATTTTGTACTCCAGTGAGCCCAGTACAGTTACTAATCAGCGGAACATATTTTTCCAAGGTGAGCATCCAGAACTGGTATGTTTCTATCTCTGGGGTGAGGACAGAGCACTGGTCTGTTTCGGGTTTGTTTCTACTAATCTCTGGTATGCAGTTTGTGGTGTGTCTGGTCTCTACCTTTTCCTCGAAGGTGTCCAGCTCGGCGTCAGAGATCTTCCAGGTGTTATCTTTCCTCAGAGCCTCAGCATTAGTGGTGTTCTTTGACCCCTCATGGAGACGGAACGGCTCGATCATGTCCTCAAACACCTTCCAGCTAGGAGGCGGACACAGACAGAAGTTAATCCCTGATGTAAGTACTCAGATATCAGGAATATTACTCTGTGTCTTAGATGTGGCTGTTATCATTCATTTGGGCCCAGATTTAAATCAGCTACCCCATCTACTAGATATGGACTGGTTTAAAGCAGGGGATCATTTGATTAGACATGCCATGATGATTTTCAATAATTAATCTCAGTTGTCATTTCTTCTGTGAAACCAAACAACATTGCTTGTGTCTTATATCATTATTAATTGTCTCATTAGATCTGATAGACTTGTGGCATAATCCTTTCAGTAATGCTGTTGTTGCTTTGATCTGACAGCATATCACATATTTAACGAGCTGAGACTGACCTCAGGGCCACAGAACAGAATGTATAGAATCTCTCACAGTTGAGCATGTGAGCGACTGTGTTTCTGTGCGTCTGTGTGTGTGTGTGTGTGTGTGTGTGTGTGTTTGTGCATGTGTGTGTCTGTGTGTGTGTTTGTGCATATGTGACCGTTCATATCTTGCCAGGGTTGTTTTATGCATTACTTGTATGAGGAGGGTTTTTGGTTGAAATCATCAATGACGTGGATCTCGGCACATTTGATTCTGAATTTCACCAGAAGGGACTTCATCCTATGAACACACACACACACACACACACACACAGACAGACACACACAGACACGCACACACACACAGACACACACACACAGATATGTCACATACTGATCACTTCTTGTAGTCACTGCTATGCTACATCGTATTTATTTTCATAGACGTGCTGATTTATACAGATTGTTTCTTCTCACTCCTCATGGAGGGTTAATATCTAGCTTGATGGTGGTAGCTGTATTAAGACTTAAGAGTGTATCACCTTTTTTCTACAGACATCTTCATCCTTTTATGCATTATTGAAATGTTTATACACACCCCTCTTTGTCTTGCTCAGTGCGTCCCGGCTGGCCAGCGATGAAGATCCTCATCTTGCAGTCTTTGAACTTCTTACGGGTGGTCAAGATGTAGGGGAGCAGCAGGGTCAAACCTGATACACACACATTAGTGGTACTGTAAAAGTGAGGACCGGAAATGTAGTGCCATTATAAATATTTATATTTTCTATAACCAGTAACAATAACCTAACAATTTATCCTTTATGCCTGACTTAATCTTAACTCCTGAACCTAACCCTTACTGTACAAGCCTAACACTGATTCCAATCCTAGCCCCAAACCTAAAGTCTTATACAACTTCTTCAATAGTTAACCAGGAACACAGACTGACAGATCAACTGACCTACAGACTCCACTGAGACAGACCAACTGACAGAGACAGACACACACATACAGATAAACAGACACAGACAGACAGATAGACAGACACACACACACAGTGTCTGACAAACACAAACAGATGATCAGATACACGCACAGACACACACACAGCTGGTCAGAATGATTGGCGTAGGTAATTCATTATGATGAGAACCATAAAGACATTAAGTAGTGGATAACATGTCTAATTGGTGTTATGCGGAAAGAGAGTCTTCAGAGGTCTCCTACCTCCATCATCAAACAACCACCAGACATCAATGGTTCCTTGGCCTTGTTTCCTTTGGAACTGAGTGTTGATGGACATCATTCTGTCATTCACCAGCGCTGCCTGGGGGGACTGGGGGGCCGTCACTGATACTGTGAGGGTGGGGGTGTGGGGGGAACATTATCATTGGTTACATTAGTTCCAGTCTCTTCCTATATGCCTTTGGAGTATATTTCCCTCTATCTCTGACTCTCCCACTCTAATCTGTGTCTGAGGCGGAGAGGCTGCCAAGATGTGATTTTTGTGGGGACAACAGTACAACTGTAATATCAGTACAAAGTCTGGAGAACTGTAGGCCTACTGCTTGTTCCAGAGGCCAAGATAACAGTGTGATATTAGATTACACATTTAAAGAGAATGGCTGATTAGATGGTATGGGGCTGTGACTGGATGATCTGAAACAGAGCTGCTTTCATTTGTTGAATGAATTCAAATAGCTTTTTGATCAAATGGCTGATGGGAGTAAAAGCTACTGTTGCTATTAGTGCAAGATGTGGGTGTGGGTGTGTCTGTGTGTGTGTGTGTGTGTGTGTGTGTGTGTGTGTGTGTGTGTGTGTGTGTGTGCGCGTGTGTGCGTGCGTGTGTGTGTGTGTGTGTGTGTGTGCGTGCGCGAGATCAGGTACCTCTGGAAGTGAGGTTTTGTTGAGATGATTTCCGTGACTTCCTGAAGATAGATTTCCCCTTATTCTCCTCAGCCAGCTGCTCTTTCTCCAGATCTTTCTGCTCCTGGACTTCTCTCTCTAACTCCTCTGGGGAGCGTTAGATGAACAGTTTAGGGCTGAGTTATATTAAAATGGAAATACCCTTTTCTATTTTGACATGTAGTTCCTCATGTTTTTGTTTTCAACGGTTTTGTCCCTAGTGAACAGAGCCCAGCCCCTTCACGTTGAACCACTGTGTTCCTCTCCTGTGGAACCATCAGGTGGTCCACTTGATCTGTTCTACACCTGGATTAACATCGAACAACTGCTCTGGAGGATTCGAATTAGCTGTGTTAGTGCTTGAACCAAAGCCTTAGTTTTACGTAGCGCGTAGCTCCTCCTCCAGTATGGACTGCCCCATACTGAGCTCAAACCAGTGATCCTCGGCGATGCAACATATGTAGCCATCCTCTTGAACAACACTGACATGAGTTGAGCCACCGAGAGGGAACTTAAAGATGGCTCAGTTGACATGAAATGTCAGAGTGAGTTTATTGCATGTAATAAAAAGCGGTGCACTGCATTTACAAGCCATTACACTTGGCTATGTCCCAAATTACACAACATTCCAGATAGAGGGCTCTACGTTTAAACAGGGCCTATACTGTATGTCTCCAATGGCCATGTGGTTCCAGCGGTTTAGTTGTTGTTGCGGTTCGGAGCTGATCAGATACATAGCTCAACGACCTTCATTCACTGCCTCTGTGCTCTTTGGTCATTCTGTGGAAGGACCTTATCAATGTTATCAGTTGTTTATGTAAGATAGCGGAGGTTGTCTGAAAACGGCCACAAACAACACACCACGATGAAATGAAGCAACTGTTTTCCTTAGATAAGCTCCTCTACAGCTATGTAACTGCTGTCTTTACACCTCAGATCACAAGTATGGACTATTCTGACTAATTCAGCGTTATACAATTAAAATGTCCACTTTTTGGGGGTGTATGTTTTTATTTTAATCCTTATTACCTTTCGCCTTAGCAGCAACTACTCTAGCTGGGGTCCGCAGAAAACACAAATACCGGGACTAGTAAAAAGCCACTGATTTGCAGATAGACAAGAACAGTCACGTATATCTTAGATACAGCATGCTGTATTTCGGCCATATCTAAACGTGTGTGTCAGCGCCCGTTGAAGTGTGCCTCTGTGTATTCATATCTCCTCCCTGGCCCATCTGTGTATACGTGTTTGTTGTCTTACCCTGAGCCTTGATGATGTGGGCAACATCCAGTCCCTGGGTCATCCTCAGCAACACGGTCCCGTACTCAAAGTCAAATGCATCGCTAAAAACACACACGCAGGGCAGAACGCACTGTAATAACGCTCAGCGCTAATCTTAGTCGTGTGTGTGTGTGTGTGTGATACATACTGCAGTACCCCTACGTAGCTCTGTACATCAGCATTGTCCACTGTCCTCCAGTCCTTCTTGAAGCCCATCATCAGAATGTTGGGTCTCAGACGGCCCAGTCCTGACGCCTAGGATGGAAACAGGCCGTATTCCAATAGACAGAAAACAGGTTGGAATAAACTCTTCTTCTGAGACAGGCAAAAGGTTGTAACACGCTCTTATCCGGATTGATTCACCACAAATTCGTTCACGTCAAAAGGGCGAGGAACATGATTTGGCCAGTAAAGACTATTTAGACAAAATGGATGATGACGGAAACAATTATCTTTAAACAATCTTCAAATTGCATTTGAATGGTGAGACGTATAAAATCGAGGTATAAAATGTAGATAAGGTCCCCTATCTTTGTACTTAGTAGCATTGTTCAGTGAATTAACCTTTATTGAACCTGGTTTGATGAGTGATCAGTTGTTCAATAGAGACCTAGCCAAAATAGCGCCCTATAGTATTTACACATTATATCATCATAAAAAATGGACAATTACTGTTTCTAATCATACACAGAGCAGGTTTTAGGTTCTGTTTTTGTTCTGTTTGGGTGTTGCTAGTTTGCACGTGTGTCTTGTTTGCCACCTCTGCGTTTGTGTCCTGCCTCCATGCCAAATCGTGACAGCAGGTGAGGAAGGTACAGTGTGAGCTAGATAACAGATGTTATCATTGTTTTAAAGTCAGTCAGTGTGGCTGTAATCTTTTGTTAAATCATTCCAGATAGAAACCAGAGTACTGGAACACTTTTCCCCCATGTTCAGTACAGGACCTCGCTACTGTCAAAAAATCACAGCTTTGTGAGCAGAGACAATGTTTAACATTTGTCTGCTGGGCAATATATGAACACAGGTAAAATGGGAGCTGCCTTAGATTGAAATAAAAATGTTTCAATGGCTTACTCTCCATATACAGAGGGAAGGTCAACTCACCCATATATTTATATATATATATATATATATATATATATATATATATATATACACATTACAAGTGAAGGGTGAAGCTACACCTCCATGGTGACTCCATAACCACATACAGTATACCTACCTATCTCAAAATCTGGTGTTTTTATCTCTTGTATTGTACTATTGAATCAAAACTGCCCTTAATTAAAGGCCAAAATTACAGTGCCCCACAAACCTGTTGGTCCGCTTGATAAAAACTAGCACAACAGGCTATGGAAAAAGCCAAAATATTTTCATATTTTCAAAATATAAAAAGAATATTCTTTACTGAGAGGAGATTTTTAACTGAGGGGAGAATTAATTTTTATTTTTTTTAAATAAAAAAATATTCTTAATCAGTGAATAAAGATTTTTACCATTACCTCTAGAAATTCTGATATGTACCAAATCTAATAGAATAATGTTCCCATTGATTTATATCTTTTTCAAGTTCATTTGAGTGAATTAGTCACATTAATCTTAAGCCATCCATGTTTAACTGGGGTACACCGTGCCTTCGGAAAATAGTACCACTTCACTTTCTCCACATTCTTTAGTGTTAAAAACTCCATAATATGCACATTACCCCATAATGGCAAAGCGAAAAAATATTTTTATCAATTTATTGAAAGCATCCTTGGGTTTCCTAAATGTGTTGTGACTGATTTTAAACGGGTTCTGTAGACTCCTAGATGCCCCTGTCCAAACTCAACTTGGTTGTGCTGCCTGATGTCACCCGCTGTCACTGCATACTTGATTGTCCAAGTCCACCTGATTGTGGAACTGATTTGGAATTTGCCTAAAGATTCACAGTCCCTTGATATTTATTGACCCCCGTTTCATCTGGACATGTAAATACATATTGATGAATGTTTACAATCATCGTCCAGCACAGCCTGAAGAGGAATGGCCGCCCTTTTAAGTACGGCTCAGTTCTAGGAGTCTTCCAGGTTCTGGCCTAGAAACAATTTTACCTCAGTTTAAGGTTAACTTCATGTCATGTTTTAGGGAACGGTATTTGTTAGAATGTTTGGAGGGAAACTTGTGATTTAGCAATTCTGGTCCCAACTGACCCCTGTTGGTCCATTTATGGTGAATGTCTGAAGCTGTCTTCTGTCTACATGATTTCATTGAAGGCTGAGTTAATCAATGATTGACTGTAGCTCCCTATAATCTGTCTTGTTTGAAGCTAGTGTTCCTTGCAACAGGCCAGACAGCACTGTAGTCTATTTATCTCTGTTCCATTGAGATAAAAACAACCATAACTGGACCATAAGTCTGTCTTCTCACTGCCTCATTAACTAACACATCAATTCTGTCTGGGCTGAGAATAGGCTACTGGGAGGAGGGAGTCTGATCTAAACTAGCCCAGACTGGTCTAGGCTGCTACACTGCCAACTATAACTTTGCTGAACTTTGCAGTACCTTCTGCGCTTGCATAAATGGTTAAATGGTTTTGTAAACCAACCAGCACTGTAGTCTTGTTAACTTTTAATTCTGAGTTGCTTCATGCCTAAGAGCAGCCCTTAGCTGTGGCATATTTAACATATATATTTATATATATATATTGGCATATTTAACATATACCACACGGCCTCTGCCCTATTGCTTAATATATGCGCATGGTTTACCTGTTGAAACAGCTGGAAATAAAAGGTAAACGTGTAATCTCAGTTCCCATCCAATAACAGACCCTGGGTGCTTGTCTACAGAGCCTCTCTACATCCTACCCAGATGACTAGCTCACATGTGAATGTCTGAGTTACCTGCAGCAGGCTCTCTGCTCCCTGTCTGAAGTTATCACAGATTACAGCAGAATAGAAGGCTTTTCTCTTTTTCTTATTCAGCCACAACTGATTCTTCTCCATTCCAGCATTCAGGTCAGTCACTGTCTCTGTTCTCTGGCCCTGGGGATGGGAAGGGCCATTACATTGTATAATGTGTGTGTGTGTTTGAGGATGAATAAAATAATGAACCTGTTAAAAAAAGTCTGTCCTCCTACCACGAAGACTTCACATGTGAGACAGAGTCCATAGTTCTTGGTAAAGCAATGAGCCAGGTCTAGAAGTGCTGGTCTGTTCTTTGGTGCTCCTGTCAGCACTATACACTGAGGTCTGAGAAGTCAGGACACAAGTCAGTTCAAATCATCATTTGTTTCCTTCTTTCTACACTTCCCATCTGGAACCTAGACCATTTCAAGAAACGGGTTTTGTGTTCCCTATGTTCTCTTTCACCCGTCAACCCACAGGGAAGATATGCCTCTACCTGCTATAAATCAGGTGAAATACCTCACTATGTTGACATAGCAGAGCACTATCTTGAGGCTCTCACCTGAAATTCTTGATGTGATCCTCAACCCCTGTCAGTGTTAGGGCATTGTTGACCGCGCTGACAAATGTCACTGCCTGAGTGGACGAGCCCCAGTTAACATCTGGTGACAACAGAACACACGGATGTCAACGCCGTGACAGACCTGTTTTCATCTCATGTCCTGTCTTTGCTCCTTCCGTCGTCGTAGTTTTGCACCTGTATTCTTTGGCGTGTGCCTTTCAGTCTTGTTTGCTCCCCCGTGGGCTTATAGTCTGTGTCATGAAGTAGTACTCTGTTCATTTGTGCGTGCGACTGGTTTAATTGTGTGAAAATGTTAGCGGATGCAGAACAGTGTCTCACTAGGCTTCTTGACCGTGACGTAGATGTAGAGGAAGATTTCAATTGCGTAAGTGATGAGAGCGGCCCACCAGTTGATGACAAACATCACGGCACAGCAGAGCACTGCTCCAAACAGAGACAGCCACATGTTGTAGTACTTGTAAGCTGGCCTCCATCCTACACATGGGAGATGACACAGAGGACAGCAGTTGACTACACTGAAACGATAGAGAATCATGAGTTAGAAAAAAAAACGTGTGTATGAGAACCTGGGGACTTGGCGTATGAAGCGTGGAAGCAGGAGAAGTTGATGAGGGCATATGACGCCAAGAAGAAGTTGGAGATGATGGGAGCGATGACGTTCAGATTGGCTAAACACGCACACACACACACAACCAAGATTTTAACAAGTGACATTTCCATCTTTAAACTTTGGCTCCTATCTTAAATGTATTGTGTGGTTCTATGTGTGTAGTTGCTGTTCCCACCAATGAGAATGAAGGCGACAGCGATGATGAAGGTGAGAACATAGCCTCTGATTGGCTCATTGTTCTTGCCATGTCCCTTGGCAAAGAACTTCAACGCTGTGTAAATATTGTCTTTACAAAGAGCCTGAGAGGAGGAGGAAGGAGGAAGAGGAGTTACCTAATTGTATAATAGTCTGACAATAGTCATTTTGATAGAAGGACCATGAAGAAGATTGGCGCCCATTGCCTCAGTGTCCCTCACCAGAGAGCTCTGGTTAGTTACTGTCACCTGAGACCGGATGAACAGAGGCCTGTCCAGACAACTAACCAGGTGTAGGACAGCAGTGGTGTGACTGACCTGGAAGACTTTGGGAGCGCTGACGAGGGAGGCGAGGGCAGAGGACAGGGTTGCAGAGAACGTCCCTGCTGTGATGAGAGGACCAAATCCTGACACCATGGTCATTACCTAGGGAAAGAGAGATCCAGGACTGTGGTTTAGACCTACTAGTGGTGCTGTATGTGCCCATGATGCTGTACGAGTGTTAGACTAAGCCCACCTAAGATGAATGTTTCACTGTCAAGTTTGGTTGTTCTACTGTCGGTTTGGATCGCTGTTACGTCATTGTTGTTGTTAGTTTACCTGGAAGTTGTTCATAGAGCCAAACTTGCAGCGGGTGGCGTTACAGGAGGAAAAGTCCCATCCATTTTCACAAGCGGCAGCATAGCTACCGTTACATGGTATATTCATCCCTGCAGCGATGGTGTTGTTGATGTTTCCTGTAGCATCACGCACCACGGTGGCAGCTGACCAATCACAAAACAGAACAGTGTGCTGAGAAAATGTGCCACTTCGATGTCTCACTGGGCACAATCTTTTGTGCGAGTGTGGATATATGTGTGTGTGTATGTGTTTTACGTGTGTGCAGTACTTACAGACACAGAGGGCAACCCCAAGGTATGTAATTCCAGTGATGAAGATTGCAAGCAGTGTTCCTTTGGGGATAGCAGCCTGGGGATCCTGCAGGACAACACAATGTTAACAGCACTCCAAAGCTTTAGCTGTGGCAGGATGTATTTCTACTGATCAAAAATATTGTGGGTCCATGGGATCATTGTTAGCTGTTTAAATCTGTTTAAAGACACCCGCTTTCAATGCTCTGTTTTTGTAATATGTAATTGTGTTTGAAGTAGCTTCAGTGTGTAATATTCCTGCAATGATTTGACAGTCACAACCATAAGTGTTATGTTTGGAGAGGGGTCAACAAGGCCTATAGTGAACAGAATACCATCCCCACTGGGAAGCATGGTGGGGGCTCACTGATGTTTTGGGGGTGTGTGAGCTCCAAAGGCACGGGGAATCTTGTGAAAATTGATGGCAAGATGAACACAGCATGTTATCAGAAAATACTGGCAGACAATTTGCATTATTTTTCATGAACGCTGCTCATTGGAGGCTCTTGGACTTTCCAGCACGACAATGACCCTAAACACAAGGCCAAGTTGACCCTGCAGTGGTTACAGCAGAAAAAGGTTCTGGTGGGCCATCACAGTCTCCTGATCTTAGTATCATTGAGCCACTCTGGGGAGATCTCAAATGGGCATCTATACCACCCGCAAGAATTCGGGGCCTCATAGACAACTATTACAAAAGACCGCATATTGTCATTGATGCTAAAGAGGGTAATACAGAATAATAAGTACTAAGGGTGTGCAGACTTTTGAACAGGGGTCAGTTCATTTCTATCTTTGTTGCCATGTTTTGTTATATGATTGTGCCATTATGTTATGACCTAGAGTCAAATGTGAATCCCATAAGAAATAAAAGACGTGTTTTGCCGGCTCACTCATGTTTTCTTTACAAATGGTCCAAATATTATTAATTCTTCAAAGGTATGCAAACTTGTGAGCACAACTGTATGTTAATGCTAATGTTCCATTTGATTCATTTTATATTTTAATGGTATGGTTTAATCTATTATTCATAGGGGATAGCGTTAAACATTCTTTTTTTAAAGCATGAGTTTAATGTAATGCTTTTCCAAATACCATGTATTCAGTAGCTGTGTGCCTTGAGAACCCTGTTTTCAAAATGTTCAACATTAAATGAAAATGCTTAGGGAAAGGCACGATTTGCAAGTTTCAAAAGAGATCTGGCTTCTTCATTTATTCCAACCCCTTAAATTTGAGAGATTCAGAGAGCTGCCATAATGAGCGCCAAGGATTAACTGTCTTGCAAAGACAGAATTACCCTGGGATTCCATCTAGAAACCTTTTGGTTATTGCTCAGATCCTTGAATTGCTGGATTTTTACCAGTCCCATGACTTCTCAAGTCAATCAATTGAATTTATTTTACAAAGCCCTTTTTACAACAGAAGTTATCAGAAAGTGCTTACACAGATGCCCAGCTTAGAAATCCCAAATAACAAGCAACAAGAAAATGTACAGTGCGCAGTGGCCAAGAAATATTCCCTAGTATGGTCAGAACCTAGGAAGAAACCTAGAGAGGAGACTCTCAGGGGTGTCCAGTCCTTTTCATGCTGTGCCGGGTGAGATTATTAGAACACATGCCCTTTCTTGTTCGAGCACCTGGCGGCATGGTGCGCTGCCAACAACCTGGCCCTCAACGCAAAGAAAACCAAGGAGCTCATTGTGGATTACAGGAAGTCTTAAGCCTGCAGTCATGTCCCAGTTCTAATCGAGGGCACTGAGGTGGAGTGTGTGGCCAGTTTCAAATTAACGGGTGTCCACATCTCCTAGACCCTCAACACCTCAACCATGGTCAAAAAGGCACAGCAGTGCCTGTACCTTTTGAGGAGGCTGAAGAAGAACAACTTGTCTACCTAGATCCTAGAAACATTTACAGCTGCACAATCGAGAGCATTCCGACTAACTGCACCACAGTGTGGTTTGACGGATGCTCTGTGGCTAACTGAACGTGGTGGAAACAGCCCAGCACTTCAGCTCCCAGCTATCGTAGACCTCAGCTAGCGGCATCATCAGGGAGCCTTCACATCCACGCCACAAACTGTTTGCCCTCCTACCATCAGGCAGGTGGTACAGGTCTCTTTATTCTCGCACCAGTAGACTTAGGAACAGTTTATTTCCAGATACTGTAACCCTGCTGAACTCTGTCACTAATCATATCCACCCGCCCACCGCTTAGGGACCTTGTTGCTGTACTCTCGTTTTACTACAGGACTTTAATGTTGCTTCGCAAAGTTTGATGGTTGTTTTCAGTTGTTCTATGTAGTACATGTCTACCTCAGGAACCTCATTGTTGCTATACCTGCATTTCAGTTGCACATGCTACCTTACTCCTTACATTTTCCTTCATTGCACAGTTAGAATTGCCATTTGTACTTGCATTTGCCTTCATTGCACATTTATACATCCCACTAATAACATACATTGTTCTTAATTGTTTCACTTGTAAATTTTTTACACTCCTCTATTTGCCCTTATGGTTAGATGCTAAATGAATTTTGTTGTACTTTATTTGTACTTGTTCAATGATGAAGCTGAATCTAATCTAAGTACCCCCTGCAGATTGGCCAACTAGCCCCTGCAGGGAATCGCTCCAATATAAAGCGATAAATAAAATAAAAACTTTTTTTACCTTCAGATCTCCAGAGATGTTTGCTCCAGCAAGAATGCCAGTGGCAGCGGGGAAGAAGATGGCAAACACAGAGAAAAAACCCTCTCCAGCACGAAAGTCTGGAGGTAAGTTCTCCATAAATACTCTTACTGTGGCAGAGAGAGAGAAGAAAATAAGAGTCATGTGTGAGGATGGTATCTTTGCATAGAACTGATAAGGCTGGCTGTGTGTTATATTCCGCCGACAGAAATCCCAGGGCCCAGAGCAAATTTTTAAGTTTTGGACCCAAACCACGGGCCAAAAAAATGTATTACTGTTCATAAAACTTTCCGTAAACGTTTATTGTTTAATGTTTTAGCTAGGTAGTACTGAATAACAAGATTGACTGACTAGTAAATAATTATATTTTAGCCAACCAAATGGGCCCCCCTGATGCATGGGCCCGGGACAACGTTACCGGTTGTCCCCCTCTGTCAGCGTCACTGGGTACACATATATGATCTCCTTCTGACCATGTGACCTGACCAGGAAACACAGTTTCTCTGCTTATGAAACTTGTTCCAATCAGAGCTCTATCATTTTGTAGATTGTGTTGCTTTCATTTGTTCTGGTTTGGTTTCACAGTGCTAAATGTCAAATTAACTAATATGTCAAAAATTGCATGTGTTATTGCCATTTATTTGTAATAGCAAAGTGCTCAAGTTGATTCCACCATTGATCGAGAAGTATAACTTGTGTGTCCTAAACGTTATAATAGCCGTTTTTCGTTTCATAATGAACCAAACGTTTTCAGTTTAGCACCCAGACTGTGGTTTGGCATTGTCTTACTGAAATAAGCAATATTCAGGCCTATACAGGCTTGAGATGCCCAATCTCAGTCTGGAGGGCTGAAACTTGTGTCTTTTGTATCTACCTGGTGATTTGTTTGCACTGACAAATTGTCACTTGGTCAAGTGTGAATTTATGCTTTACTGTGAGGATATGACTCTCACCCACAGACCAACACAGAAAAGGCCAGGGGCATCGCTATAGACCCGACCTGACATTAGCCTTACCATCATAGTTGAAGAATCCTTTAGACTTCTTTTCAGTGGTGGCTGGGATGACGGTTCCCACGAAGACATTGGCGATGGCCACGAGGAGGATGATCAGCAGGAGGATCTGAGCCTGATGAGGGAAGACTTAAGCAGCTTAATCAGTGTTCTGGATATGAAACCAAAGGTCATTTACACGATCAGAGAGAACACACAACGTTCCTCTGAAAGTTAAAACATTTCAAATCAGATATTGAATTGATAGACGTCCACTTGATAATTAGCTAATGCAGCCTATAGCCATGTACAGTGCATAGTGTTGTATGATGTACAGTGTGAAGTGTTTTATAATGCACAGTGCATAGTGTTGTATGATGTACAATGTGAAGTGTTTTATAATGTACAGTCCATAGTGTTGTATGATGTACAGTGTGAAGTGTTTTATAATGTACAGTGCATAGTGTTATATGATGTACACTGTGAAGTGTTTTATAATGTACAGTGCATAGTGTTGTATGATGTACACTGTGAAGTGTTTTATAATGTACAGTCCATAGTGTTGTATGATGTACAATGTGAAGTGTTTTATAATGTACAGTGCATAGTGTTGTATGATGTACAGTGTGAAGTGTTTTATAATGTACAGT
>JACXGJ010012897.1:0-17195 GCA_016801105.1 Esox niger
CACTCTCCCACTCTCACACACACACACACACACACACACACACACACACACACACACACACACACACACACACACACACACACACACACACACAGGTTCTGTTATTTATGTATTGTCTAGTGACACGCATAACACACTCCTCGTCACCCATTTGGCTAGCCCTCGTGTTTGGTTACCAAGGTACCGCTTAGAATGGCCCTCACAGTGTAGCCATGTCAGGACTGAAGGGCCTCTCGTCTCTGAGCAAACAGTGAATAGCGACCCAAGGAGCACAGAGCTTCTTAAACACAGCTCTGACAGATCTCAGAACAGCTCAGAGGGTCTCAGACCTGGTTCAGCATCTTCCTGACAGACTGCAGCATCACCGATCTGTCTGGGGGAAAGGCACTAAAGCGCTGAAGGTAAGGGTCTGTTTCTTTTGGCTGGTTGTTGAGATGTAGTCTTGGTAATGGTGCACTTTTCACGAGTGACCGTCCTTCCTCGATGTCCCTGCCACAGGGTTTCCTTCCAGGGCTATTTGACAGGGTGGGCCGGTAGGGTGGTGGGTTTCAGATGCTGCAGTTTTGTTGGCCTGTGATGTGTGGCAGGAGAACATCTCTGTGAAGATGAACCCTTTTTGAATAATGGATGACTTACACATACCTGTGCCATGAAACAGAGTAGGTGACGCCGGGATGAAACTTGACCTGGACGTCAGCCGTACTCTGACGACGAGGCGCTCTGACACTCCGTCCCGGCGTACGCCGGGTCTGAGACAGACGTGACCTTTAGGACGTGAGACTGTAGCGTTGCCCTGAAGAGATACGGGCGAGCGGTTGCGAGCGGTCGACATGGAGAAGGGCGTGCGAGCTTCCTGTGGTGTCCGCAGCTGACCGTTGATCTCTTCTGCTTTCAGGATCTCTGCCTGAGCCCGTCGTCAACGGTGACATGGACAAGGTAAGACTAGCCAAACACCCTACGGACCTGCTATCATACAAAACGGACATTTGAAATGACAGAGGACAGCTGAAAGATTGGCGATGGTCGTGGGAAGGAGCGCCGGGCGATGGAATTACAGGCCGTTAGGGAGAGAGTAGGGGTCGGAGGTATGGACAGGGTGACCTGCTGTGTTCCGTCAGGGTGAGTGAAAACGTTTGCCTTTCTTCCTGGTGCTTTTGAGGTCACTGACAGGTCAGCAGCACCCCGAAGTGATACACCGAATGACTGGCACTCCCTATCGCAGGCTTTACTTCCTGAGTAAACTAGCATTCATTTTAATGAAAGCTGATGTCTATGTAGCGCTTGGTTTGATTCACTTTGTTCCGGCTGTCTACTTCCAGGCCTCTCGTGATTGACTAGAACAGGCTGTCTCCGACACGGAGGGACTTACCTGCTGTTGTTTGTCAGTACGGTGAAATTAATCAATGAATATACTCAGGGAGCCAGGAAAGAACCTAGCAAAACAGAACCAAGCCCTGAATATGTTGTTATAGGTGTTACTATATCGGGAGACGATCATAAAGATTCCCTCCCAAATGAACGTACGCCTGACTCTCCAAGCCTTGATGGTTTTCTATCAAACACTGAGACTCCAGCGGGAAGCTGCATGCAGCCACGCTACAGACTGGCGCTAGGAGACGTCTGTAGCGTGTTAAGAGCCAGGAGACAGTTGGTACAGTATAGCTGCTTAACCTGCTGGGAAGCCACTCTGTGTTGTTGAGGAGAATTTAGCAGCAGCATGCTAATCCTTCAGAGGTATTTGAGCATAAATAATCCCTAAGTACGGAGACAAGCCAGCCCAGCACCACCACCTAGAGTCCTGTAGTAACACGCACACACATACGTATGCACACACACATACGTATGCACACACACACGCACGCGCGCACACACACACACACTGCAAGATCAGTGAGCTCTAAGCAGTGAAATATGTGTTGGGCTCAGCTCAACAAGGCAGTATCACATTGTATTTTAATCATTTAGCAGGCCCTCCGATATGAAACAGCTAATAGGTGTTCGTTCATTGATCTTAAGATAGCTGGATGAGATAACACCACAATTTATCAGCAAGTAATTGCTAGAAGGACAAGAAGGAAAAAAGTACACTCGTTGGTTCACAAATGCACCAAGGTGGGGATTTGAAACATTCTTCTCTTATGCATAGAACACATTTTAGTTTATAGAACGTTCCATATTTGTTCATTTTAGGTGCTCTATAGGACATCGTACGTTTATCTATTTTAGACACTTTGGGACTTTTACACATTCTTCTTATCTGGGCAGGAGAGGGGCTAGATGTTAACACCCAATCTCTAAAAAATATTGCCCTAGGATTTAGTGACCACAGAGATTAAGGGCACCAGTTTAATATCCGACCAGAAAGACCATACACAGAGCAGATGTGGACATTCCTCACATTTTTTAAGTATCAGACAAGTTCTGCCATCAGTTGAAGAACCGGTCTAATGTAGCAGCCCATTGTATCGTTGGGTTGAGTGTTCGGTGTTGTATACGAATCTAGATGTGGTCGCTGGTTTAGAGACTTGCCAAACAGACAAATGATCACAGTCACTGACCACAAAGACAAGTAGGAGATTTCATTACTTTAACTCCACTATGTTAGCGACTTAGTACTAAGAGGCTTTATCAGCGTAAGACACTAGTCTTCTGGCACTGACCATCTACTTACCGCCAGAGACTAGCAGTAAAAACATTGGATTTAGGGTTGGGGGTGTGGTAGAGGTCAGCTAGGTTCTGCCTTGACAGAACTGGGGGATTGGGTCTTCAGTAATGTTCTAAGCTCAGTCGGTTTACACATATCCACTAAGGTGCGGCTTGCTCTTCTAGCCTACCCCCGGTTCAGAAAGATGGTGATTGTCTGCCTCCTTGTGGCTAAATGTCATATTGCAGTCAGACTCAGTTGAGCGGAAAGTGTCACGGAATTGCAGTAGTCTGCTTTTTTATACATGCGATATGTTCACTATATTGTCTAAAACCTGACTGGACATGATTTCACTTCAATACTTTTCATTTGTTTTGAACCCTGAGGTTTGAACCCTCTTTCTCCCTGCTGTGGCCCCTACAGGTGAATCATGGAAATGGCAAACTGGCCAAAGATGTGGAGCAGGACTGTAAGCCATCAATCAGCCCATCTCCAAGCAACGCCTCTTCCAATGCCTCGCTCACAACTCCGTCCACTATCACCCCGCCCCCAGAGGTGAGTTTGAAAGCGCACACGTATCAGCGCTGTAGACATAACAACAATACTTAGCAACTTGGCAATGTTAGCATTCATGTTGTTTTCAAAACATACCTGTGTGCAATTGTTCATTTTCTTCCTGTCTCTCAGGACGGTCAGGGGAATGAGCCGGTGATCATAGAAGCCATCCCGGCTCTGAACCTGTCCCTGCAGCAGGTCAAGGAGCGAGCTCACCAGAAACGCTCCAACAAAAGGGCTCCTCCCATGGACTGGAGCAAGAAAAATGAACTGTTCAGCAACCTATAGATGGAACACTTCACCACAGACCCACACAACTATATTCAGTAGATACTAGCAAAGAGAGGGAAAGTTTTGGGGGGAGTTAGAAGGGTTGTTCTAAGCCCTATGTTTTCTAAGTCAGAATTAAACCAGCAGTTTAACTATTGGTGAGCAAAAATGCAGGTATATGTATGTAAAATATATACACACAGATTTTATTATATTCCAGATGCTATAAACGGCATACTAACAATATGTAGACAAAAAAGATGACGTTGGAAAGGAAAGAGCTAGATGTTTGATCAGATTAGAACAGTTCTATTGTAATATGAAAATCCGTTTGAAGTTTTCCATAAAAGACGTGACTGACTGGCTGTGTGTGTGTGCGCGTGCGTGCGAGTTTGCCTAGGAGACCCTGGAAGTCCCTAATGGTGCCTTTGGAAATAGTGGACTAGATCTCAATCATGACCAACTCCTCTGTACAATTATCAGTTTGGTCCTAGTTTAGACTACAGATACATACAGTAAACCTGGACTTGATTAAATAAAACAGAGGATTCACGTAATATTCAAAATCCATTACATTTGAATATATCTTTAATAATCGCCAAAAAGTACATAAATCAGTACTTGTGACGTGATGTGCTTTGCATCATATAATGCATTGTGGGAACTGCATCATCAGTTGACTATTTGAAAAATGTATCTCTTAGTCAATTGATTTATTTGTTAGCCCATAATGAATCAACTTTTTATATCTCAAGCCTGAACGTGGCACTCATTTCACTATATAGGTCTTGTCTAGAATGGGAGCAGATAATTACCTGACAATCAGTGAGACAACCAGTCTGAACATATCACCTTTAAGGGACCAAGACAAAGGCCATGTTCAGGTCTGGCCATTTACATAGCATGTCAAACAGAGCGGTTGTGGTTCTATATTGTACATGTAGAGAGGCATGTCTGTTTGTTGTCATGTTTGTCCATCTTTACTACCCTTACTGACTTGGATAAATGTGAAGGCTAAACCATACCTCCATACACATTGCGATAACCATTGTACATTGCAAATTGCTCATTTCTTTTCTTTTATTATTGCCATTGGCAAGATGCTTTAAGAGATTTTTTTATTTTACACATTTACATAGATGTACTTAAAAATGTTTCTATAAAATGAATAAAATGTCCTTTTAAAAGAATGTCAATAGAAAGATTGTATGTGCAGTATTCAGTATTGACAAGGCATTAGTTGAAATTGCAGGTTTTGTTCCCTTGTAAACGGCCTCATGTAATTTCTTTACTGGAAATAAATTGTAGATCAAACCCTTGCTGTGCCATTACTTTTCATTTAAACAGAACCTAAAATACTTGTTAAAAATCACTGTCTGTGCTAAGTAGGCATAGGTGAAATTTTCCCACTCAACCACAACCTACAAAAATCAAGAGGAGACAACAGGACCAGAATTCAATTCAATTTAATGTGAACTGTAAAATAAGACGCAGCTGAATGGAGAACAGCTGTTAACTCTAGACAACTGTCTTAGAGTCCTGAAGAGCGTAAGAGATAATCACATAACCATGTTAAACAAGGTGCTTCTAGGATGTCGGAGCTGTTTCAAACAACTTTCACATTATTGACGCAGGGCTCCACTTTAGCCACCTCAGCTCTCCAAAACATCCGTCCTCCTGTCACGTAACACACCGCCGTGTCTGCATGTCTAATGTGAGAGCAGTCTGAACTCAATAGGTGGGACGTCCCTGAGAATGACAGAGATGACACCCTGAAACGACATTCACACTGACAGACATTTACAGCACAGAGGACACTACCCAATCATACAACTCAGGATTAATGATAAAAGTTAGTGATTCGATAATTCATAGGAAAAACAAAAATGCAACTTAGAAAAGTTCATTTTCTCTGATAGTAGTGTAGCATGCCCAAATATGGAAACCAATCCATAACATGTGGGACAACAGGAAAAATACATACTGTATTATACATTTTTGAAAACCATGTAGATTATTTCATTTTACATATTTCATTCATGGTAACATAAGGAAGAAAAACCTCTTGACTCTGGTTTTGTGTTAAGGAAATATGTAATGTAAATCTTTCAGGAAAATCTGTACAAAGAACTTTGGTTGAATATTATTCTGCTCTCAGATATACCTATACGTATTCAATATACATATTTAGATACTCTAATTTAAATACTAGTTGCGCTAATCTACATTAAAAGGAATAATGTTTCAAAAAATAGTACATGTATATAACTGATACCTGTATCTTGAATGTTATACTTTTGCTGTACAAGACACTTATATCTATATTTTGACAGTGTTGACAGTGACGATAGCTAAATATCATTTTCCCTTTGTATAAACAATATCATCAAGAACTTTTACATAGCTTCATGAAAGCAGAAGTAATTTAGCACCTAATCACAATATTTCTGCTTGTCAACAACTGTATAACAAGAACAAACTGGCATCATGACTCATGGGAGTTTGAATGCAGTCAACGCTGCTCGGTATAAAATGAATAAAACAAAGAGTATTGATTTCAAATACTAACAAGATCAAACTGAAATGGTTAGACAGAGTGAAATACAACGGTCAAAAATGACAGATACGTCTAATACAGATGGTATTGTACGGTATTATTCCATCTAGGAACGGTGCCTTTCAATAGGGCAGTATAGAAACACTCCACTTCTCTGTCTCTCCCTCTCTCCATTCCAACAGTGGCCAAACAATGACTTCACCCAGAGGAGGATACTGTGATAAAGGAGGGGAAGAAAGGCACACCAATAAAAAAAAATAAAGGAACAGAGGAGTTTGGGTAAAAGAGACAAAAAGACAGCACGTTTAAGTCATAAGGATATTTGAAGCGAGTTGATCCAATGTTGTCCTGGTGCTGTGTATTGCCCACACCCTCAAGGCAGTTGGCTCATCTAGGTCCAAGGGCCCATTCTGAGTGCGTGTGGAACAAACAGGGCTGATGGCAGGGCGCTGTGGAGCAGGGTTAAGTGCTGCTGTTGATAGGCGGAAAGGAAGTGGCTACGTGGAAGCTGGGAAGTTCATTAAAACAATTCCACTTCATACCTGTCGGTCCAACATAGTCCTAAATCGTTTCTACAGGCTGGTAGGGGTTGGTGTGTTGTGTTTTAGTTGTTTTATTAAAGGGGTTAGGGCTGTCCTGCTCCATCGTCTCTCGCTCACTATCAGTACTTCCTGAGGTTCTGGGTTGAAGGTCGGGGAGGAGGGTCCGTGGGGCTGGAGGGAAAGGGGGGATCTTAGTCCAGCATAGCATCTAGCTGGTCGGCGAGGTCATCAAACATGTTGCCAATGTCGTCCAGAATGTTGCCCGCTGACTTCACCGCATTCGCCCCACTGCCAGAGGACGTCAGGGAACAAGAAGCAGCCGGTTTAGTGCTGTATAAATCTAAAGCTAAAGCTTGGTTCACATTCACACTCAAATCAGTCGAGCTTTTCTTTTAGAACACTAACATCAAAGTAGCCACACCGGATTGTGTGTGTGCAGACAGCAGGCTTTTGCTGACATGGCTGCTTTGGTTCTCAAGCATCAAAGGGTAAGATCACAGAGGCTTTAATTCCAGAGGCTCAACATCGCAAGACTTCAGGGAACGCTTGAGAAGCAGACTCAAACCAGACCAGGGTTTATGATGTCTCAATAGTAAAATATTGTCTAAGTTGTTCATTTTCTTGAAATCTAAAACCTTGCAGGCAGAGGAATCTGTCATTACTACAAACGCGTGAAATTGACAAACTTTGAAAATGAGTCTTCAACAGTCAACAAGCTAGCAGGAGGAAGTTGGAGAAGCAGTTTTATGGGAGTGACCTAAAAATATTTTTTTTCATTTGTAGTCCTGGCATCACATGTAGCAATGTTATTGACATGTGCTCATGTAAAGCACTTCACAACACATCCAATCTAAACAAAGCTAGCCACTTTATACAGCCACTTCAAGCCACAAAATAGAAGCTAACCAGCCAGTAGCCTACAATGCTAAACGCAACAAGATCTGCCAAATGACTTTAAAAAGTAATCACTTAACTGAACAAAGAGCTAGCCTGAGAGGGCACGGCCCGTACCACGGGTGTTGAGTTGTCATGCTGTCTTACCCGTCGGTGTTGTCCTCCTGGATGAGTTTCCTCTCCACTGCCTTCAGTGCTGCTTCCAGAGAGGTGCTGGTCTGTTCCAGTCTCTGCTGTTGCACCACCACCGCCCCCGGGTCTGAGTCCACTCCAGGGCCTCCCACCTGGACGGTCCCTGGGTGGGCCGCCAGGCTCTGAGGGGCCACGAGGGGGGCGGCTAGGGTGTGCGTGGGTGATGGTGGGGATGAGAAGGCCAAACTCTGCACCGGGTTGACCGTCACGGTGGGCGGCACAATAGCTAAATACAAAAAGGAAAAAAGTGATAGAAACAATCCCAAAGAATCCCAAACAAAATTATAGAATATATTAAGTCAAGCTAAGATTTTCTGGTAGTTTCCAGGTCATACCCGTAGCAGAAGCCAAACTGTGCCTGGGCGGTTTAGGGGCGGTGACAGGTGGTCCGCGAGAACCAGGAGGCTTTGGGGAGAGGGGAGGTTTGAGGGGTGAGCCCGGACCTGTTGGGGTCTCCAGACCCTCCAGACTGGCCTCACTGATCCTCAGGCTGACCAGCCTGACCTCCTCACGGCGACCGGAGTGGGTGTCTGACTCCATCTGACCCTCGCTGTCACTGGTGGGAGAGCCCCCGGCCGGGTCTCGGTCCTTAGGTTTGTGTCTCCGCTTCACCGTATCAGACTCTTTCAGGTTGAACTCGGGCACATCCAGGGCTGTCTTCTCCACCGGGGGTTCCACCACGCTCTCAGCCCTAGGCGGCCCTCCCATCTTGGGCCGCTGCTTGATGGTGAGGTTGCCCTCCTCAGCGAAGGGGATGTACTCGCTGGAGCTGTTGTGGGGGGACGAGGTGCCGTCCAAGCCCGGGGCTTTTGGTTCCTCCTCCTCAGAGTCTGACTTCACCCCTGGTTCCGGTTCGGGGATGTCCGCCTGGGCCGGGACGCATTCGCTCTGAGCCCTCCTCCTCGCCCCTGCGGAGCCCTCTCTTGGCCCCGGTGCTGAGGCGGTGAGGGATGGGTGAGAGGGATTTGGTTGGAGGAGGTCCAGCCTGGGTGTGGACAGGCTCTTCCCCTCAGTGGAGGCTTCCAGACAGGCTGTAATGCTCCTAACAGTTCCAGGGCTGTCTGTCTGCACCCCGCCACTAGAGGGCGCCATGTTCTCTGTAGACCCTGCGCTGGCGCTACTGCTTACTGAGCTCAGCCTCTTGGGCGGGGGTGGAGGGGGACCCTTCTTACGGGCACGCACGGCGAAGGACTGGCTGCGTCCAACGTTGCCGTTCTTCTCGGGCGTGGTCTGCAGGCGGGCCAGCTGGCTTCGCCCGGGCCGGCGGGTCAGGGTCGCGTAAGACCCCAGGGTGCCGGACGGAGTGACGGAGTCGCTGTCATCGTCGTCCTCCTCGTCTGGCTCGCCGTCCGACAGGGCGTAACGCGTCAGGCTCTGCGTGCGCTTCTTCGGTGCGGCAAGCGTCATGGCGTGATACGCCCGTCCCAGGGGCTTGGCGGGCGAGCTGCGGCCCAGGTCGGTGCTGCCGCAGTGAGAGTGGAGATAGCTGAAGCCCCTCTGGGCAGGGGAGCCTTGGGGCGACGAGCCTAGAGAGTGAGACCCAGGGCCTTTGGGCTTGGCCGGGATGGCCGGGTACTTGAACACGGTGGCCGCTCCCAGGGGGACCTGCTTGGCCAGTTGCTGCTGCAGGATGGATCTCTGATCCCAGCCCTCGGGAATATTCCTCTCCTTGGCCGGGCTGCTGTCAGAGCTGAGGCTGGTGGAGGTGCTGCCACTTCCCAGGCTCTCCTGAGAGCGGCTGTGGGGACTGATGGAAGCCGTCGGGGGGTCCTGGGAGCGACCCGAGCCCCGGGAGCGGGCATCGATGCTCTCCTGGCTCCGCGACATGCCCACAGTGGAATTGATGGTGAGGCCCTCTTGGTAGTGGTTGGACATAGCCGTCTGTAGCTCGGCGCTCAGCTCGCTGTCCTGGAATGTCAGCATCTTAGGGGTGTGGGGCGACGGGCATTCCACGTTGCTGTCGGGTGGCTCGATGGTGACCAGGTGGAGGGCTCCTGGGGGCTTCCGGCGCAGCGTGCCCTGGCCTGACTCTGCAGCCGCAATGGCTCTCTGGATGTCAGTCAGCTTCTTCACTGCAAGCATCATCTTCTTCTGGTGGCCCAGCTTGGTGATGCCTATCTCCTGCAGGTCTTCCCAGGTCAAATCCTTTACAATGCTGATGGAGTCATACCCATTCTCTGACAGCTTCTTGTGGTACTGAGGCAGGCCGATGGCACTCAGCCATTCCCCCAGGTCAGACTGAATGGGAGGGAGGAAAATAAACACTTTTACTAAACCAACCTCTGACTGAATGTCCAAGAGACAGACGAACCGGCAAACGAGTGGGGCCTACCGGGATGTATTCAGGAAGCCAATCAGGAATGCTGAGGTTCCCTATCTCAATGGAGATCTTTTTGCGGTGGCCGGGCTTGGTGACACCGATGGCCGTGAGGTCCTCGGGGGTCATCCTGCTGATGGTAGGGACGTCGTAGCCAGCCGTGATGAAGTTCCCCGTGTACTGCTCCAGCTGGAAGTCACTGAGCCACTGGTAGATGGCCTCCGCATCCTAAATCCCAGTTTGAGTATCACATTGACAGACATCAGTGTTCCTCCTTTCTTTTGTCTTTACATACCTTTTTTCAACCCCATTTTTCTCCCTTCCCAATCTCCTTAAGCCCAAGTTACCCTTATAGCCTTATTTCTCCTTAAGCCCAAGTTACCCTTATAGCCTTAAATTGTTCAGCTTCTCATTAACCTGCGGAACAACCAGGAAATAAGACAAAACCTGCAGTCGCCGGCCAATAACCCCAACCGAGCTTGAGTATGCATCCTGGCTGAACGAGCAGATTGACACAAAGCGTCACCAAACCCCTATGCACAATGATTCATGGGTCCTGGCATCAGTGACTGAAGACCCTGCATCCCCACACGTCTTTGAATAGCTACATTAATTTCATAGTGGCAGCGTATACGGAAATTAACGATTATGGCTTCTTCACAGTTCTGAGCCTCACCTTGCCCTCCATTAGCTGCTGGGGACGTATGAATTGTTGGGAAACAAACTGCTGCTCCCCTGGTCTCTGAATGGTCCCCACTGGCTTCCGAGGAGCACCCATTACCACTACACAGAAATACAAAGAATAATACAAATTGGGTTTGGAGGTATTCTAACAGTAAAAAAAACCATCAAACTAGGAAAGGTTCATTTCAGGAGAAACAGTCTGGTGTGCAACAATTAAGGAGTCAAGGTATTCCTACCTGCAGTCTGGTCAGGCAGTTTATTAGAGTCACCAGCAGATGTTGCTGGTTGCACCTTAAAACAGACAGCACAACAAGTCACAGAGAGCAAGTAAACTGTCTGTCAAATGACACTACACCTGAAAACAGACAGCATGACAACAGTTACAGAGAACAACTAAACTGTCTGTCAAATGACAGTAAACTAAAAGATTATCTCAGGTCATATCTGGGATTATGTCAGTGATTACATTAGAATGCCCACAGGAAAATGTAAGAACACTCTAAGCATAAAGTAGTTAATATTTTTAAATATATGTTCTTGGACATATAGACATGTACTCTTCACTTCAACTATGTTGATAGACAAAGGTAACCTTATTTAACAAATGATACTGGAAGATTATATTTTGCATTCACTTATTCATAAACAAATCCCGTTGGCTAAAATAGTAAAAATTGCCATTTCTGGTAAATGTTTGTCTCTTCAATTAAGAATTTAATCTTCTTTATTATACTGCTTCAACAGTCATGTTCAAGGACTTCCATCCATGTGTAGCCTGCTTCAGGTCCACCTCAGCATTTTGAAAGGACTGCCATCTGGGCTTCGGCTTGACCACTTCATAACTTTCTATTTATTCTTCTCAAGCCATTCAATTGCCGCTTTGTGATTTGGATCATGTTCATCTCATGGGCATCAATGATCAAACTTATTTGGGCCTAGGATAGGTCTTTTGATCTTTGCATGATGTGTTACCACAAACCCATATGGTTAAGACCAAACCAGATCAGGTTTCTAATATTAATGGAAGACTGAACACTCCCATGTTCCTCCATAATGATTTTATCATCATTTGCAACTGGTTCTAATTTTAACCATTGCAACTTATGGTAAAGGCAAGAGTGAAATAACTTTCTGTAAAAATAAATGTATGTGTGATTTGTTTAATTGGGTTACCTTTAGCAATGAATGTGGTTGTAATTTAGCTGAAATATCAATGTGTCCAAATATGTAAAACATCTTTCCATGGAGTGTACTTCCTATTTCACTGAGCAGGGTCAAACTGTGTGTACAGTACAGTACCTTGGCTGTGTCGGGCAATGAAGAGGTCTGGTGCTGTGGACCGTTTGGGGTGTGGTTGTTGTTGCTCTCTGTGCTTTGTCCACTCCCGGCGCTGCGAGTGCTGCCGACACTTCCTGTACTCCCCACGCTGTTCCTGTCACCTGCTGCCAGACCGCCACCGGAGACAAGAAACATGACAGGGATGAGACAGACAAGCCTGGTGGTTGGCGACATGAGGAGGCGTAAATTACCGGTAACCTCTGTGTCCTTCTGCAGCTTACGCCAATGCAGTTCCACACAAACATCTGTATGATTCACACTGACGCTGATGGAGGTGGAGCTTACGAACCCTGTTACTAAGCCAGCCTGGCCATCATACAGCGGGACGGACACAGCCTGAAGCTGGCCAGGCCGGGACATCGTTTGCTGCTATACGAAGCCGGGGGGAGCTGGTTGCATGTTGGAGCGGAGCAAAGCTGCAGGCATGAAGGCAACAACTGCAAATAGTGCTGGTCTACAGAACTACCGGGGTAAACTAAACAGACCTGCTGCAGGACATGTGAAAAGTCAAACTACATCTACAGTCCTGCCGCAGGTGAAAGGTCAAACTACAAATACAGTCCTGCCGCAGGACAGGTGAAAGGTCAAACTACAAATACAGTCCTGCCGCAGGACAGGTAAAAGGTCAAACTACAAATACAGTCCTGCCGCAGGACAGGTGAAAGGTCAAACTACAAATACAGTCCTGCCGCAGGACAGGTGAAAGGTCAAACTACAAATACAGTCCTGCCGCCGGACAGGTGAAAGGTCAAACTACAAATACAGTCCTGCCGCAGGAGAGATTAAAGGTCATCCACACTGAAACATTCCTACAACTACTGGCAATTGCAATGCAGGCTTATCCAACACCCTCCTGAGGGGAGGATGGTGGTGCCCTCTTGTGGCAGCAGAGGAGAACAGCAGGCGCCGTGGGAAGCTCAGATCGAAGCTGGCACTGTGACAAGTGAAGGTCGAGCAAGGGGGCAGCCAGCTGTGGTCATCCATTAGGGGTTATTTAGGGGCTCTTACCCGTGGTGTTTGAGTTCCTGAGCACCCATATGTCCTGGAGGGGACAACCAGGCTGGGAGAGGCTGCTGGGAGACCGACCTATCAGACACAACGACATTCTGTTGGGCCGTGGGGGAACCGCGGTCCCCATGACGTGGGGGGAGACTGGGCTGCCGGTCTTTAGAGGGTGAACACAGACGTTCTTGTGCCCCCCCTTGCTTCACAGATGTGGGGGATTGGTGTTGCTCCTTAGGGGGCTGAGGACCGTGTTTCTGTTTCGATGGGTATGTGTGTGTGTGTGTGTGTGTGTGTGTGTACCTGGGTTGGCGCTGAGGCCGTTGGCGTGGGGGAGGGCCAGGTGGGGGTTGTTGGGGGCGTACAGTGTGTAGGAGTCGTCTGTCTGTGGGGTGGAGCTCAGGCTGGAGGAAAGGGGGGCTCTGGAGAGGAGCTGCTGGCGCTGGGTGGGCAGAGAGGCGTGCCGGGACAGGGTGCCCCCTACAGGGTCGAACAGGCAGGACACACAGAGACACACACGGAACGGACAGATGGGGAAGGAGGTTAACAAGCTGATGGTTAGAGGTGGATATTACATGGTGTGAGGAGACGCCGGAGGAAAGGAAGGGGAGCAAGGAATGGACTGGAAGCATGAGGGATTTGTCCAGACAGGGCCCGTCTGGGAATGAGGGACCCACCTGTAAGGCAGAGGAGAACCGCTGCTCTTCTAATGCAGCAAAGGTGCAAAACCATTTAGTTAGTGTGTGTGTGTGTGTGTGTGTGTGTGTGTGTGTGTGTGTGTGTGTGTGTGTGTGCACGCGCTCGGAAAGGGGTGGGGTCCTTTTTTGATGACTATGACAGATACACTAACCACCAGATTCCACATACTACACACTGGGTCCAAGGGAGATTGGTCCCAGGGGTGAGTGGAAGGCCACCTGTTCCCAGACCTTCTCTGTGGTGAAAGGTGGGTAGAAAACAGAAACCCGACACCGACTTCTCAGACGGCCGCTCCTCCAACGCCATGCTAATCTGCCAGGGATTTCTCCCTCCAGCTCTTATCCGGGAGGTGGCACGGGTGGATTTCCAGTTTCCGTGGAGTTCATTAGCGAGGTAACTGACACCCTGCGTTCATCTAACCGGTGTCAGGCGTAGACAGTCTGCGTGGGTACAGGGCGGGTCTGACATCCCGTACAATGGCAGACGAGTCCTGCGGTTACAAGCCATTACCATCGACATTTCTCCTGTAATCCCGCTGAGAGAGCTGACGTTTCGGGGCGGACTGACTAAGTGTGTGTGTGTGTGTGTTTGGGTGTGTGTGTGTGTGTGTGTGTGTGTGTGTGTGTGTGTGATTAAATGAGAGTGTCTGTGTTAATGTTCCAACCTGCCGGCAGCTGACTCAACACACTACCAATCCTCTGTTTGCTGCTGTTACACAACAGTAGACGCTAACGTCAGCCAGCTCTTTGCCCGTGTCATTCAGAGGCCAGGTCGGGCTAGAGAGTTGACTATGCTTAAAGTATACCAAGTGTGTGTGGGACTGACTGACCTGAGCGTCTGCTGATGACCTCCACGATGTTGGGGGGGAAGTAACCGACCCGGTCCGTGCCCCGTTGTGTGTCATGAATGTGCCCCTTCCAGCGTCCGTCCATGTGCTGCTCCAGGACCTACCAGACAGCCAATCAAAACAACTTGAAGACAGGTCAAAACCAATCGGTTGGCTGTTACTACCTGTTGTCTCTCTGAAGCTACCTGCCAAACAGCCAATCAAAACAACTTGAAGACAGGTCATAACCAATCAGTTGGCTGTTACTACCTGGTGCCTCTCTCTGAAACTACCTGCCAGTCAGCCAATCAAAACAACTTGAATACAGGTCAAAACTATTTGATTGGCTGTTACTACCCAGTGTCACTCAGATTCGTTGCAGCACGTTGTGAGGCATAATGTCTACCGTTTCAATGCGTAAAAAAGTAAATGCCGTGAAGTATGTGGTCTCGGGACGATGGAAATTGATTATTCCGTCTTGACCACTGAGTGTCTTTCATGAGGTTGCCTTTCAGAATTTCCTAGATGCTTTCCATATGTTGGGAGCATGACAAAAATGCAGGTCCACAGTCCTGAGATCACTTGAGTAGAGGGAAAAGCCAATGAAAGAACAGGATCAGAAAGGTCAAGCACATAAGTTGAGGCTGACTGTCTCTGAACATGTCAAACATGATAATGACACCATGTTCTCTGTTTCCTAAATAAGCATCATCAGAGCAACCCAGGATCACTAAGGTTACAGGGCTGAGGGTTTGCGGGTATTGTCTGGAATAGAAGACGGGCAGGCTGGCTGCTCTCAACACAATTCTAGTCAACGGTATCAAATCTTTGCAGCTTTTGAATAGAACTGAGGAGCGCTAACCTTTTGCCCTGTATTTAACATCCAAATGTGTGTATGAGGTGTGGGCCCGGTTTTACAGGGGAGGTGTGGGCCCGGTTTTACAGGGGAGGTGTGGGCCCGGTTTTACAGGGGAGGTGTGGGCCCGGTTTTACAGGGGAGGTGTGGGCCCGGTTTTACAGGGGAGGTGTGGGCCCGGTTTTACAGGGGAGGTGTGGGCCCGGTTTTACAGGGGACATGTGGGCCCTGCTCTGGGTGGAATCATTACGCACAGGAAAACAGACCAGGGATCCTGAGACTGTGTGCATGTGCGTCTGTGCGCGCATGGTGAAAGCAGTTGTTGAGCCAGTCCTGAGAGGAGATCAGGGAGGAATCCATAGGCCTGTCCCTACTTCCCTGGACAGACACATCTTCAGCTGATTGACCTCACCAGTCAACTATGTTTGTAACCCCTCAGCACTATGGGTGATGAAGTTCACATGTTGGACACAGCACCCCAGCGGTACCACAGGAACATGAGCTTATTGTGTGACTGATTTGAAGTCTTGTCAGCCAAATCAATTCTTCACTTGTCTAGCCTGTGTGCGAATCCATAAACACACACACTCAAACCCCCTGCCAGGCACCCAGCCAGTCTACCAACAAGGCAAATAGACAACTAGCCGCCAACCAGTCAGTCAACCAGCCAAAACAGCCAGCCAGCCATTCAGCTAATCAAGCAGCCAGCCAGCCAAACAGCCAGCCAACCAATTGGTGAGCCTGAGCTCCACAGTTCACAGGCCAAACACACCACTACACCTTCAGGAAAGCAAGTAGAGGGTTGTGTCTATATGTGTGTGTGTCTGTTTGTGTGTGGCCATGCTATCTACCATGATGACATCACCAGCGCGGATGTTGAGAGCTGTGGGGTCGTGGAGGTTCCAGTAATCTTTCAGAGCTCTCACCTGCAGGACACCTGTGGCATCTGTGTGTTAGACAGACAGAGAGGGGGAGGGGAGCATGAGGGAGAGAAAAGAGAGGGGGGAGAGAAAATGTGGGGTGGAGACACATACAATTTAGTTCAGGTCATTTGTCGGAAGATCAGAAGAAACTGCCATTCAGGGATTCATAGACCCTGGATGTGTTTCAAAATGGGTACTTGTGGTTTTCTAGGATATATAGCTTGTACAGAAGCCCACTGTCATTTTTAAAGATTTCACACCTAAGAATACAGAAGTTATCCAAGCACTTAGTCACCAGTCATCATTGCATCTTATTCCAAGAAATACTTGGTCACTGTCAAATGGTTGGTCACTTATGTGAAAAATAACATGCCTTGTTTTATTGTTGACACTTGTTCACGCCATTAACTTCACTAAAGTAGCTAGCAGAACAGAAAAGGCCAGTGGATAGTGGTCTGTCAAAAATGACACACCCAGCCATGCTGATAATGCCGTTTCTTGTCCACACAATACCGGGTCATCAAGGCCTGCGTCTTTCAAGAGCACTCGCTGAAGTGCTCTTGAAAGTTCTCCCATGAAAGAACGAAATAACTCAAATCCATGTTTTGAAACAGCCCCTGAAATATAAGTGGATACTCCTGCAATCCCGGTTCCTGGGAAGTTTTAATAACCCCATCTGTCTCTGGTAGGGAGCTAGCTGACAACAGAGGACACAGTCAGTCAGTGCTGTATTCTGTCTCTGGTAGGGAGCTAGGTGACAACAGAGGGCACAGTCAGTCAGCACTGTATTCTGGTCTCTGGTAGGGAGCTAGATGACAAAAGAAGGCCCAGTCAGTCAGTGCTGTATTCTGTCTCTGGTAGGGAGCTAGGTGACAACAGAGGGCACAGTCAGTCAG
>JACXGJ010012899.1:0-17162 GCA_016801105.1 Esox niger
TATCATACACAAATCCTTCACTATGGCATGAGTTAGCATATCATACACAAATCATTCACCATGGCATGAGTTAGCATATCATACACAAATCATTCACCATGGCATGAGTTAGCATCATACACAAATCATTCACTATGGCATGAGTTAGCATATCATACACAAACCCTTCACTATGGCATGAGTTAGCATATCATACACAAATCCTTCACTATGGCATGAGTTAGCATATCATACACAAACCCTTCACTATGGCATGAGTTAGCATCATACACAAACCCTTCACCATGGCATGAGTTAGCATATCATACACAAATCCTTCACTATTGCATGAGTTACCATCATACACAAATCATTCACCATGGCATGAGTTAGCATATCATACACAAATCCTTCACCATGGCATGAGTTAGCATATCATTCACAAATCCTTCACTATGGCATGAATTAGCATATCATACACAAATAGTTAGCAGTTGTTGAAATACTAAGGCTGTGGCCAAAAATATTTCCCTTGCACTTCATACAAATAAGGTACAATTTATTTTAGAAAACTGTTCAGATTTGAATATATTTTGGTACCCACATATGTATTTCTTTAGTTTGCTATTTAAAAGTGAATAATATTACTAAATCCTAGTGTATTCCACAAAGTAATGTGATGTTTGGGGGCATCTGCCTCACGTGACATAAAAAAAAAACACTAAGTACTTTTGGATTGTAATATTGAAAAGTGTCAGAAAGCTGGGTCTCCATCTAATGTTTCCACGTTGGGTCTTGTCAGCTTCCGTTCAGTTGATATCAATGAACAAAATGCATGCAACCAGAAGTCAGGGAAGAGACATCTTTATTCAGCATGAGACAACGATGTTAACCTTTCATAGTTCTTTCCTTTCTCTCTCTCCAATGAATACAGAAAGAACACAATCTTTATACCAGGATACAAGGAAGGCAGCCAATGGTCATAACCAGCCATTACACAGTCAATATACCCTCCAATAAGAAAGGTTTATCTTACAAACCTTCTCTGGTATGTTCCCACCTATGGTCAATGGTCCTATCCATAGAGCCTGTGACAGTCACATGGGCAACTCCTAGCAGGAGGTATGGACAGGATTTGTGGGGCCCATCAGTATCAGGTAACCTTCAGATCTACACACCTGCACAATCAGAGGGCCAAATATCCAGTACAGAGTTGCAGGAAGTTGATCCAATGTCATCAATATTTAAAAGGATATATAGTATAAGGGTCTGAATCAAAGACAAACGTTCTGTAAAATGAACAGTGAAATAGAGAATAGAGAAGATGAAATACTCAAATTTAAACATTTTGTTTCAGACAATGTGAGTAATTTAAATAAAGTGCCAGCGTGCCAATGTTCTGGCCATGACTGTATATAATGAACATTCACACTAGTCATGATGGTATAATTCACATGGCTTCATACTCTTTGGTTTTTAGCTTGAGTAAAGGGTTATTTGAATAGAGATAAACATTGTTTCTACAGTCTCAGTTATCATCCCTGAAATCAGCTGCAGTGTCATCTGCCATTGTCATCTATACTTTTATACTCTTTAGGTCAGTGCTCTTTTCGTCCAATGTTTCTCTTCAGGTCAGTGCTAGTTTTGTTCAATGTTTCTCTTCAGGTCAGTGCTAGTTTTGTTCAATGTTTCTCTTCAGGTCAGTGCTCTTTTTGTCCAATGTTTCTCTTCAGGTCAGTGCTAGTTTTGTCCAATGTTTCTCTTCAGGTCAGTGCTAGTTTTGGTCAATGTTTCTCTTCAGGTCAGTGCTAGTTTTGGTCAATGTTTCTCTTCAGGTCAGTGCTAGTTTTGGTCAATGTTTCTCTTCAGGTCAGTGCTATTTTTGTTCAATGTTTCTCTTCAGGTCAGTGCTATTTTTGTTCAATGTTTCTCTTCAGGTCAGTGCTAGTTTTGTTCAATGTTTTAATACAGGTGAATGCCTAGTAGACTGAAAGTTTTCCTGTTGGAAGATGAGTTCCACAGCGTCCTGTACGTCCCGAACAATGTGTCCCGGTTCCATGAGGGACGGGTCCAAACAGACATCCCTGTGACCATGGTACTGCATCTTGGTGATGCTGTGGCTGGCATCAGACAGAACCTCAGTGTGGGGGTTATAAACGCCTGTACACACCAGCAGGGACTTACAGGATGTGGCGGAGGGGGAGGCCAGCTCACTCTCCCAGGCCATGTCCATGTCTTGGTCCTGCAGAATGGCTTTAGGGGGCCCACCGCCCCCTGTACCCCCGACTACGGCTTGCATCACCTGGACAGCCGTCTGCCTAGTCCGAGCCCTATCCTCCAGATAGCGGTTATAAAGGTTGGCACCATAGATATCGGTCATCAGGTTGTCTCTGTTAAAAAAAATAGGTTGGAACACATGTTTGATGGACAAATTGGTCTCTAATAATGTAACTACTGCATATTTAGAGCATTAAAACATGGATGTAAACAGGAATTAGAGGGAAGCTTTCAGTCTTAAAGGAAAAATGCTACGTAAAACCAAGAAAGCTTACATTAAACAACATTTATGTATTAAACAACACTTTGAAAAAAAATATTTATTCTAGATAGCTAAATGTTAGACTTTAAATTAATTTTCCACATTAGATAATAAGTTAGATAATGAGTGAGCATAAAAAAACTCAAAATCCAAGTAATTAGCGACTTAATTACCCACAATATTGGACTGAAGAATGAGCAAGCAATTAGAGATTGTATACCAAGGGCCTGGACGACTGACGTAGAAGACAATCTGGGGTTGGTGCTCGTTTAAAAAAGCCAAGTATACAGTATAAAGATATTGTTACACTGCCACTAAAGATGTTAGGAGGAAACAAATAATGGACTCATTCCAAAATTAACACTGTGCCAGAACTTGGATCATTGGGAACACCTGGGGTTTTGAATCCTGTATCGCTCAACACTTCCACTAACATAGAAATGAGCCCACCAGCTATCAACTGGACCCTTTTCTAACTAAACTACCTAAGAGGCAACTTCCTGAGCTTGGTCCACTGCTGTTAAACATAATATATTCTCCTCATCTTCCATACGCGTACCAATCTCACTAAGTGGCAGTAAAAAGCCTGATATAAAAATATCTAAATTGGATTGTGAGCAATAAAATAAATCGACCATTATCGTACCTCCCATTCCGCTCAAAAACTTTACAAGAAGCTGTTTTCCAGCAACTTGATGCCTTCCTAAAGACAAATGATGTTTACAAAACCCTCCAGTTCAGTTTTAAATCCCATCATGGGACTAAGCCTGCACTTGTAAAGGTGGTAAATGATCTTTTAATGGCGTCAGACCACAGAAGCATCCATGCTTCTTGACCTTAGCGCTGCCTGACATCACTGATCACTCCCTTTTGGGAGGATTTGGAACCCATACTGAACTGCGTCTATGTTGCCTCTTGGGGATGTTATCCAGAAACACATTGTCAGTTTTCACTGCGAAGGAAATTACAAAGTTATACATTTAAATTAAACTTGCCTACCCTTAAATCTGCTACCCTGGATGCATGTTTCAGAACTGGTTCTTACCCAATAGCATACAATGTCCTGACAGGGCTTTTCCAGCCTCTAGCGGCAGCCTGCTCCCTGATCATGTACTCTGCGTAGTGGTAGGTTAACTCTGAGGGTTTTCCCATCAGAGCTTCATACTTCACCTCCCGGCCAGTTATCTTCCTGTAGATGTTCTCAAGACACACAAGGAACATCCCATGGCCAAACCTTAAACAGAAAAACATGAATTTTCATTAAACCAGCAGTTCCAGCATACAGAACCAAAAGAACATTATGTCCCAACCTACACAGAAAATTCCATGGAAAACGGTACCTATAATTAGCTAAGAGGTGGAAAGCTATCTGTTAGCCTTTCTGAAGGATACTGAAGAACCTTCACTTAATTAGTGGCTTTGTGAGACTGATGGTTTTGTGCCAAAATTGCCTGGTATTTGGAATTGTTCATAATCTCCTCCAACCTGACGCAGTTCCAACTGAAGAACAGCCCCAAAGCACGATGTTGCCACCCTCATGCTTCACTATGGTTATGGTGTTCTTTGGGTGATGTGGAGTGTTGTTTTTGCACCAAACATACCTTTTGGAATTATGGCCAAAAAGTTCAACCTTGGTTTCATCAGACCATTACACTTTCCCATGTGCTTTTGGCAAACTTGATGTATGTTTTTCTTTGTAAGAAAAGGCTTCCGTCTTGCCACCCTGCCCCATAGCCCATTCATATGAAGAATATGGGAGATTGTCACATGTAGCACACAGCCAGTACTTGCCAGAACTTCCTGCAGCTTAAATGTTGCTGTAGGGCTCTTGGAAGCCTCCCTGACCAGTTTTGTTCTAGTCTTTTCCACAACTCTGGAGGGACGTCCAGTTCTAGGTAATGTCTCTGTTGTGCCATACTGTGTTACATGGTATATAATGCGTGGGAAAATCTTTTGTATCCTTCTCCTGACTGAAATTTTTCAACAATGAGATCCCTCTGATGCTTTGGAAGCTCTCTGTGGAGCATTGGTACTAGAACAGCTGGTCTTTATTTGTGATTGATCAGAGTCACTTAAATTATGGCAGGTGTGTAATGACTTCTATTTAACATGAGTTTGAATGTGATTGGTTAATTCTGAACACAGCCACATCCCCAGTTATAAGAGGGTGTGCACACTTATGCAACCAGGATATTGTTTTTATTAATCCTCCTCAAAGATTTCAGTTTGTTTTTCCATTTGAATTGTTCACATTATAGGTCACATTAAGTGTATATTTTTTACATCACAAACACCTGGCATTTTAACAGGTGTTTGTAGACTTTTCATATCCACTTAATAGTTTATTACATTTATCAGCGTCTCAGGCCCGCCAAGTGAGGGCCATTGGCCGCAGAGGTTCAAGAGCATGGAGAGCATCAGGGGAAGGTGGGAAAATACAAGAATACAGACAAAGTGTGCCAAGCTAAATTTGGAGTTGTAACATTAGAGGCAGTGAGAAGGGCAAGTTTCATCATGTTCTCCCACATCGTCATTAGAAGCATTGGTTTATATGAGGAAGCATTACCGTGGAGATTGAGCCTCAGCCATCCACATCAGGTCCATGTTACAGGCTAGCAGAGGCAGGTGGGCGGAGTGACATGTCTCATGAGCGTTACCAAGGCTCCCGTTGGTCAGCAGCACGTCAATGATCAGCTGCAGGTTGGTCTCCCATCGGATTGGCTCACCAAACAGGATGACCGCTACAAACAGGAAAATATAACAAAAATACACAACAACAAATTTTGAGTTTAAATGTTTCTTATAATACTGAAATAATATACAGTACCAGTCAAAGTTTGGACCCACCTAACTTTTGACTTGTACTGCACATTTTTATTTGCAACATGCTTCTTACCTTCAACCCTAGGGAAATTCACGATAGGTGAAGACTGCAACAAAGAGAACATATTATGAAGTACAACAAAGAGGAACAGAGACATCAGATCACAATCACCCTAAAGCCCGGTCAGCAACCTTCCCACTGATTGAAAATTAATTTTTTATCCTACAATTTCTACAGCTTGACAGTTACAATTTAATATGGTTGCCTGGCTAACTTAACCAAAGAGAAGCACTGTTGATGTATTTTCATGAAACCCCCAACAGTTATTTCCATGAATTTTAAATCAAGGACCTTCTGTGTAAATCGGCAGGCAATACGCCTTTAGTCAGTAGCTTTAAAAGGCTACCCTGTATTTAATAAAAATACTTAGTGTTGGTTTCCATTTACGGACATTACTTGATCAGTCAAATTCATCAAGATGTAACATTTACTGCTAAATGTGGAATGTTATTCACTCCCACAATAATCAAGAACCTAACTAAACACAGAGGCTCTTTTCAACACAACAGTTTTGTAGAGGACTTATTCACAAACAGTAAATGTCTGCCATGAGTGACACAGAGGTATGGGACCTCATATTCCTTTCTAAATCACATCTAAAAAACTGAACTTGCCACAGATGGACTCCAATGAGGTTCCACAGACGTTTGAACAATTCCCCAAATAAATATTCCCCAAAAGAATATTGTGTGCATTCCAAGAGTTGTTGTAAGGAGCGTTATGCTCTGATACATACAGGCAGGTTGGGTCGTCGGTTGTGATCCACCATGTCCAGCAGTGGGAAGTGTTCTCTCAGCATGTCAATACTCACCACCTTCTGGAAGCCCAGACTTGAGGGGACATGAGTTAAGGAAAAACACCTAAAAAGTCCTAATCATGCAACCCTCCTTCAACAGTAATGTTTATTAAGACAACAATATTAATATTTGCTGTTTAAGGGAACTAGAACAGTAATGTTTACTCTTTACAGGGGCAACAACTGTATTGATTACGATTTATTTGGGACAACAACATTTCTGCTGAAGATCACTGTCAGCGGTACGGTAATCATCACTGCTGCTGTGTTGAGATACTGAAAGGCATGATTCACCCCAAATGTAGCCCTAGTTCTCAGAGCAGTGTCGTTGTATAAGCTCTTATTACTGATCTGTGGTCAGAATAGTTCTCAGAGCAGTGGCGTTGTATAAGCTCTTATTACTGATCTGTGGTCAGAATAGTTCTCAGAGCAGTGTCGTTGTATAAGCTCTTATTACTGATCTGTGGTCGGAATAGTTCTCAGAGCAGTGTCGTTGTATAAGCTCTTATTACTGATCTGTGGTGAATATAATGAGGCAAACCAGGGACTACAGGGGAAAACCAGCATGTTGTAGCTAACAAACCACTCTGTGGTCCCACTGACCACTACAGAATTACACATCTATGATACTTATACAGATTAATACATACATACACCTCTATGACACCTAAATGATGCTGACTGACACATCTACGGTAGATCAGTGAAACAAAAGTGTGAAGGATACTTTTTAGCAATGTCCAGTACAGGTCCTTGTCCAGACACAAGGACACATTTGTTGTGGTACTTCCTAAACATCCTAAGAGGACTGTGAGAGAGCATCACCTGGTCAGGGGAGATCTACAACAGAGTGCAACCCAGTTAAGAAAAATACCAGGTTATGCCACATCTAGAGTTTGTGGTGCCAAGTAAGTATAACACGTGGGTGGATGTTAATTGCATTTTAGGCCTTTATATCCAACATCCACTAAATATTTGTAAATGTTGTGTGCACTTCACATTTGAATCAGAATGCTGTAAGAGAAAATGAGTGAAAGGTGCTCCCAGCAATAGGGTTAGAGGTCAGAGATCAAGTATTAGAGGTCAAGATTATACTCACAGGTACTCCCAGTATGTGAGACAGTTGATTAGCCTTCTTCTGACGTAGACAGTTTCCAGCATTGGTGACAAACACAACAGGAACCAGGAACTGCCCTCTGGAGTCCACCAACTTCTGAAAGGCTTTCTTAGCAGCTGGGATCGGAGTCTTCCCTCGAACCAGGACCCCATCGATGTCAAACAGCAGCCCAAACCCAGGCGGTACCTGGTGAGTGTTAAAGCAGGTCATGAGAAGAGGACAGCAGTTATCCCAAGTTTATTTGGGAAGTACATATGTAGATGCGCTACAGAGGATCATAAAATCAACAAACTATTAGTTACTAAACAAATGCTTGTTCAGGGTATGAATACGTTTAGATGAAGGGTTAGAGTGTCTCAGGAGGATGCAGACCAAGCTCTTCACTGGATTTCCTACTAAACCCTAACCCTACACACACCAAATGGAGGATGCACACCAAGCTCTTCACTGGATTTCCTACTAAACCCTAACCCTACACACGCCAAATGGAGGATGCAGACCAAGCTCTTCACTGGATTTCCTACTAAACCCTAACCCTACACACGCCAAATGGAGGATGCAGACCAAGCTCTTCACTGGATTTACTACTAAACCCTAACCCTACACACGCCAAATGGAGGATGCAGACCAAGCTCTTCACTGGATTTACTACTAAACCCTAACCCAACACACGCCAAATGGAGGACGCAGACCAAGCTCTTCACTGGATTTCCTACTAAACCCTAACCCTACACACGCCAAATGGAGGATGTAGACCAAGCTCTTCACTGGATTTCCTACTAAACCCTAACCCTAACCCTAAACACGCCAAATGGAGGATGCAGACCAAGCTCTTCACTGGATTTACTACTAAACCCTAACCCTACACACGCCAAATGGAAGATGCAGACCAAGCTCTTCACTGGATTTACTACTGTCCATATTTAAGTAGTTTATTTAACAGATGCAGACAGCTTTGTGTCTTACACTGCAGTTTCACTTGACTTGCTCAGTGTCTTCAAAGAAAGTATACACTACCATTCAACGGTTAGGGCTCACTTAGAAATATCTTAGTTCTCCATTAAAATATACAGGAAATTAGTTTGAATAGGAAATATAGCAAAATGAATAGGAAATGTAGTCACTCACAAGGTTAGAAATAATGGTATTTAATTGAAATAATAATAATGTCCTTCAAACCTTGCTGCTATGAAAGAATCCTCCATTTGAAGCAATTACAGACTTGCAGACCATTAACCTTCTAGTTGTCAATTTCTAATGAGGTTTCATGCTTCCTGATTCACCTCCCACAAGTTGGATTGGCTTGATGGGCACTTCTACTAGGGAAGCATAAGATCAAGCTGCCGCTACAGAGCCTCTCAATAAGGTTGAGATCTGGTGCCTGTACTGGCCACTCCATTATAGACAGAATACCAGCTGACAGCTTTTGCCCTAAATAGTTATTGCATAGTTTGGAGCGGTGCTTTGGGTCACTGTCCTATTTTAGGAGGAAACTGGCTCCAATCAAGCGCTGTCCACAGGGTATGGCATGGTGTTGCAAAATGGAGTGATATCTTTCCTTCTTCATGATCCCCTTGACCCTGTACAAATCTCCCAATTTACCATCACCAAAGTACCCCCACACCATCATATTGCCTTCACCATGAGTGACAGATGGGGTTAAGCCCTCCTCGAGCATCTTTTCATTTGGTCTGCATCGCACCAATGTTCTTTATGATCCAAACACCTCAAAATTAGATTTTTTAAAATTTAAATTAAATGTTTCTTTGTCAATATTGCATTGGTCAATTTATTCTGGAGCCTAGGCCTGTATTCTATCTGAACATTAACTAATGTTTCTTTAGGCAGTCCTGCCATCCAGGGACCAGACTGAGGATGTAGAGCTCAAGTTCATCCTCTGCAAATCAGAGCTGGAGGAACCTGGACCATTCTATTTCCACAATCGTGAGGTCACTGAAAATCTGTACAAAAACAAGATGAAAGCCATCTAAGACCCATAGCAAAGACAGACAAACAAAGACAAGCACAACTTGCACAAAAGCTTAAAACAATAAAATAAAGTTGAGACCACCCTATAACCTGTTACGCCACACTACGAAGACAACAAATTAAATCACATCAAAGGGCATCGGCCTACTTTTGGCATTGGAGAAAGTCGAAATTGCAGGAATGTATCTTGTTGTTGTTTAACTTACAGGCTAATGGTACAGGAGCTTCAAGTAGGTATGACTGATGTCTCCTCACAATGAACTGTATGTTTTAACGTTACGCCACAGTGAACCGGATGGTTTTAAAATGTTTTTACCATGTTTTCAAACCACTAGTCTAAATGTGATTAAAGCTATTGTTTAAATAAAAATCCTTACAGTATTTTTTCTATTCTTAGAATATTAGTATCAAACCTGCATACAGTTCTTGTCGGACTGCGTAAGCAGAGCTGGCCAAGAAAAGCAAATGTCTCTGAGTGTGTGAGCGAGCGACCGCCCCTTGTTAAATTGCATAGTGGTTTCAACATATTTTGACAAATTAAACAATACAATCATTAGAAAATGGTATAAACTAATTAAACACTACACATGAGGTATAAGACTTAAATTTGAACTAATATGTTCTCGTTTGGAGGGCTTAATAGGGGCAGTTATACTAAATACATGCTTCCACAGGCCAGATAGAATGGGTTTAAAAGACAAAAGCACTCCTCTTATCGGATGTATTAAGACAGACTTCAGCAAAAGTTGGATGACAAAATAGAAAAGTTTGACATTTCTAAAAGGCTTCACATTAAATATGTTAACTGTATTACAGTATTATTTAGCTATTATCTCTGTGTCGAATCATTCTACTGTATTCTTCTTCTGTTTTCAGAGGCAGAATTATATGAATATCATGTTTTCCTGCACAGCAGAGATGTGATACTTGTTTACTGGCTGAGTATGCAGTTCACATGTGATGTACAGAGATTGACAATTGGAGACAATATTATGCAAAAATACAGCAAATGTACACTAGCCCATATCCAGTTAACACGCTACTGTAAAAAAAACTCACCTTAAAAAGCCAGAATGACCAGTCGAAAAAATTATCTGCAGAATGGCGGATAAGATTCGACATGATACCGGTGAACAGAATAGTTAGGGAGCAACGTAAAAGTGCAGTGCTTGGATCTTCGGTTTCTATGATTTACAGTTGGTAAATTATTAATTATATGTTTTTAAATTATTACTTAGAGTTGAACTATTTAATAGCTTTTTAATCCATGCAAATGATACATTCCACCATCTAATTGCTTCATTGATTAATATAATAAAATCCACTAAAGACCTGAGACCACTGAGGAAACAGCATCTGTGATTCAAGCAGGGGACTTTGTCTTCTGCTCTCTGCTCTCTGGGAGTATCTTGTTTTGTCTGTTTTGAGGTTTTTTTTTTATCACTGAACCTAAACTGTGTAAACATGTATAAGCAGGGCCCAGCTGTAGAAGAGACCTTGGTTTCAGTCTGTGTTACTTCTTGAAATAATAATAAAACTTTTAAACAATCACTTTTTCAAAATTTTCAATATGCATTCAAATTTTTCAGTATTTATCCCAATAGTTATCCCATTGTTATCCCAATATGTATCCCATTTTTTTGAAAAATCTGGAAAATTGTCTTGGAAATCCAAAGGCTGAGCAACATGGTGCTCTATGTAGGAAATAATCAGTGAAATGATGTCTCTGTAACATGTTGACAAAGCTATTGAAAATGTAAAGCTTTAAATACTTCTCTAAAGGGGGGCTCAACTGGAACACCAAAGGCTGTGCAACACCCTCTGAAGAAAAAACTGCAATTTGAAGCATCTAGGTAATCTGAAAAGCACTCACATCTGCTCAATCAACTTATTATTCCAACCTGATTGAAGTGAACAAAAACCTACAGTTGCAAACTTAACAAAAAAGCAATACTCAACAAGTGAGGCGGGTTGTCCCATCAGCAGTAATGAATACATTAACTTTATGATGAAAAGATCATCACCATAAGAAAACAAAATCTCAGTTTTCCCAGAACTTCCCTGACCTTGAATTTTCTTTTTACCCAGTATCGGTCGACACATTTACTAATGTAGTAATGAGTTCTAAACCCACAAATTTTCAACTAGACCCGATTCTAACAAAACTACTTAAAGAGCTACTTCCTGTGCTAGGTTAGTTAATATTGAACATAACTAATTGCTCCCTTTCCTCCGGATGTGTACCAAACTCACTAAAAATAGCGGAAATTAAGCTTCTTCAGAAGAAATCTAATCTGGATCCAGACATATTAAACAACTATAGGCCAATATTAAACCTCCCATTCCCCTGAAAAATCTGTGTTTCACAACTGAATGCCTTCCTGATGACAAATACCATTTATGAAATGCTCCAGTCCGGTTTCAGACCCCATCATAGTACTGAGACTGCACTTGTGAAGGTAACAAATGACCTTCTAATGGCCTCAGACAAAGGTTCTGCATCCGTCCTGTTGCTCCTTGGTCTTAGTGCTGCTTTAGACACTATTGATCGCTCCCTTCACTAAGACAGACTGGAAACCCATATTGGGCTACGTGGGAATGTTGTAGTCTGGTTTAAATCTTATTTATCTGAAAGATATCAGTTTGTATGTGTGGATAGCATGTTCTCTGACAAATCAAAAGTATGTTTTGGTGTGCCTCATGGCTCGGTTTTGGGCCAATTATTGTTTTCACTATAAGTCCAGCCTCAGGGTAAAACCATCCAGAACCACAAAGAATTTTCACTGTTACGCTGATGACACAAAGTTGTATATTGTGATGAAACATCAAGAAGCCCCAAAATGTGCTACTTTGGAAGCATGTGTTTCAGATACCAGAAAGCGGATGAAGGGCAATTTTGTGTTTCCAAACTGAAGAAAAACAGAAATGCTAATTCTAGGACCCAAAAAACATTTTTTGGCAGACCTTACAGTAAACCTCAACAGTTGTATGGTCGTATCCCAAAAAACTGAGAAATCTCAGTGTAACATTCGACCCTGACATCACCTTTGATGAACATATAAAATATATCTCAAGAGCAGCTTTTTTCCATCTTTAGATCATTGTGAAAATCTGAAACTATCAAAAATAGATGCAGACAAACAAATCCATTATTTTGTCCCTTCCAGATTAGATTACTGTAAACTCTCCGGTTACCCTGATAAATCAATAAATAATCTTCAATTAGTGCTGAACAGGGCTGCTAGAATCCTAAGTAGAACTAAAGATTTTGACCTAGCCAGTATTAGCCTCTTTAAACTGGCTAGGTTGGGTTTAGGGCTGATTTTAAGGTTTTATGGTTAACCTATAAAGCAATTCATGAACTTGCTCCTACATCTCTCACTGAAATCATCCAGTCATACATTCCTGCACGTAACCGAAGATTCACAAGATGCAGGCCTGCCAATATTATCTAGAATTTCTAAACAGCGGGAGGCAGGGCTTTCTCTCATAGAGCTCCCCTACTGCCAGAGCCAGAAGAGGACTGATCACCTCTCAGAGCCTGGTTCCTCTAGGTTTCTTCCTTAATTTTGACCCCTCTTAGGGAGTTTTTCCTGGCCACGTCTCAACATTGTTGTTGCTTGCTCCTTGGGGTTTCAGGTTGGGTGTTTCATCAAAGCAGTTTGTGACAACGGCTGATGTAAAAAGGGCTATATAAACAAATTTGATTGACTAATTGATGTGATCAGGAAGATACTGAATTTCCAAATGATTTTGTCATGTATTTTTAGACAAATCTGGAATGATTTTTGTGGAAATCCAAAGGCTGTGCAATGTTTGACGCTTCCCTCTGAAGTATATAACATTAATTTGAACAATGTGAGTCATGTAACCAGACAGCTATTGTAATATTAAACAGTACATTATGTTTGAATTATACACTATCGACATAAAAGTCTAGCAATCTATGAGGAGTAGGCCATTCCCCTCTTTTCCTAAACAGTTTAACATTGTTTTGAGGTTTATAGGTGATTTTGTCAGAGTTGTTGAGATTTTAAAATGTTGACGATGCAATTAGTTGACGTTTGCTTGCGAAGTTCGTTGGTTATGTGCAGACTGACTACAGTATGTCCATAGAGGTCTCCTGCCGTTTGGAAACTCCTGTCGGAATTTAAAGGGAACTGTGCAGAGTCGTCCAACGGTTTTCTTTCATAACAAGACTAACCCGAGGTCTGTAGCTTAAATAGTTTGCGAGCTATTGAGCTTTGAATGTCGGAATATCTGTCAAATTTCGCCAAACTATCTTTACCACAGTCTGTACATTCACTTTGTGTCAACTGCTGATTTAAATAAATTAGATTTGATTTTCATAACTTGACTAACTATAATAATTGTGACTAACGAGTCTTTCTGACTAGCTGTGGTCTGTCTTTAACCAAGCTAATTTGTTTCTCCTGTGGGTTTTTTCGTTAGGTTTCATGTTCACAGACTAACTGTTTACAGACATCTATCTGACTGGGCTTCTGCTTTACTTATAGATTCACTTTTCTGACACGTGATAGGCTTTACTTGGACCGGTTTTTGCATATATAGCCTACTGTAGATAATAATAAAAAAAACTTGGGGAAAACTCTTTACATTCAGTGTTACTCATCAGTTGCCTGAAATAAACGTGTAAAGATCAAATGAATTACTGATTGGCCAATCTCGTTGATACAATGTTGGCTGTTTGTATCAACCAAATGAAGTCAACGTCCTAATACCTTATTTGATGTAGAGCCTCCGCATATCCCGCACGACGCCAGCAGAGTTCCCCGCTCCCCTGTCCAGCCTAGCAGAGTTTGCATCCCCCGGTGCAAAACACCCAGAGCCTTCATGATTAGCTAATCCGTCCTCCGGTCCTCACCGATGACTCCTGTTTCTGTTTTCAAGTTAAATCTTATTGGTACCCTTCATATAGGCCTACCGTAGAAGGCATAATGTGACGACATGGAAGAGGTGGTCCGACCAATTCAATGCGGAGCGGCGGTATTACGCTGTATGTGCAGTGGGTGTCTCTTCTGTTATCTTCTAGAACGTCAGTTTCATCTTCAGCCGCAACTGGCAAACGTCGCCGCGCAGGATTCACACGCGGCTACAATTAAATTCGACAGAATCAAGAAAGTAACGCGTTTAGCAGACAGTCGTTCATAAACACGTCGAAAATGTACGGAAAGGCTGAATAGCTCATATCAGGTCTAAGAGCGGTCAGTTTACTTCCGATAAAGAGCAAGGATGCGGTTGGTTCTGAATGGATCACTGTTCTAAATAAATACGTTGTACCTTGTAGGCCTATATCGTTTTTAGGATTCGAGTAGCTAATAAAAGATACGCTAGTTTATAGTATTTTAAATTACTCAACAACTACGAATTTTTATACGAACGTTTTTTAATCAGTAGTCTATGACACCCCGATAGGGCTCTGTTAACTGCTGGCTCCACCTTTCCATTTCCACAGGGCTAGCTGATTGATTCCCCGGGACATTTACGAATGTAATGAGACCAAGATGTTTGATTAATTTGATATACAAATAAGTCATTCTGTCTTGACATTGTTACCTCTCGTGACACGTGGTTGAAGATTTACCCGAGCGCTCACATGCAAGTTAAATACACCGAATTAAGATGGGTCCTGATGGGAATAGTGTGACTGGAGGTCCTCTGGTATCACATGAACCAGCCTGCCTCCAATCAACCGTTAATAGGGGACGCACTCACAAGGTGTGTGGGGATTTATCGGAGCTAGTCATTATGGGAATCAGTCAACGCTACCAACAGAATAATGGACAAACAGCATAGCAAGACTAGGTTTTGTAAAAAGTTTACTAGGAATATGTAAAGTGGTAAAAAAGTTACTTATTCACAATAATGGCTAGTGTTGCCTTTCCACCATTATGTAACACAATGTGGATTTGTCAACAAACAAACCAATACACTGAGCCCTTGTCACATGACCAAGACACTTGGTCCAAACTAACCAACCTGGTCCCTGGTCTATCCCAAGTGATTAGTACAGCACTACTAGTAACAGTAGTAGGCACAGCACAAAGTCTGAACAACCAGCCTATGATATCTCATCAATGTATTAATAAACTAATTGCCACTCCAGCAGAAAAAGTGATCATTCCTTCCTTTATACAGATAGATCTGACTTTATCCCATCCTGTCCTGGATCTTTCCAGATAGGTCTCCCACCAGCCCAGTCAGTCCTGGGTCTAAAGGTCACTCTCCCTCCGGTAGCTCGGCCCTACAGTCCCAGCAGAGCCTTAGCCTCTTCACTTTGCGCCATAAGAGTCTCGCTAGCATACTTCTGAAGGAGCTCCATCTTCTTTCTCCTCACCAACGCCTCCTCAATCTGGAAAAACAGTAAACATTATGCCTGTTATGGATCAAATGTTTTTTAGAACATTAGCATGAACTAGTGAATACTTGTTTAAAAGCCTTGGGTGGCGAACTGTCATTCCTCAAAGCTGTAAACACATAAACATGTACTCTTGCTAAACTTCCAGAACCTTCTGTGCATTTATTCTGAGTAGATTACTGTCACTACTTACGATGTGCAGCAGCTTTCTATCCTATTTGTAAACAGAAGAAAAACCCAATAGCTCCGGTTTTAAATTCCGTTAAAACAAGACGTTTGCCAGATTATACTAGAGCGCTACACCGTGGTAGATAAATGTTCCCATCACTCAGGGGGACGATCCTCCTCTGTTAAAATATTAACATGCTTCCTGGAAGCTGATTTAGGGAGAACCAGGACAGTAGCAAAAATACAATAGACGCAGTCCTTACAATGCTAACTGAGCTCTGTGAATGGCCCAACAATGGCCCTATCACCCCCCTTCAGTACTTTTTAATCATTTTAATTTCCCACGATTGACTTTAGATTAAATATACCATTAGCTAACTAGCTACAGAAAGATTGCGGGGACATCCATAACATTTGATCTAGATAACATTAGTCTCGCTAGTCATGACCAAATGACAGAGGTGAATAGGAGACAAGGTTTCTCAACACATTTGCTGTGTATCCTTTATTGCTGTTAATGTGTGTAGTTCACACTGAAAAAAAACTGCATAAAAAATATAATCTGAAATGTCCACATTTCTCATACAGGGTGTAGTGGGAGATTGGTTGTTCAAGTTTGCCGGTTGAGCCGATGGCTTTAGAGCCGACAATTTCCAGGCGCTGTTCTTATAGGCTATGAAAGCAAAACCAGAAGCAAGAGTCCACAAGACCTTCCAGGAATTTGGTAAGAAGTGTCTGATGAGCATTTTCAATATAATACTTATAGTTATGCAGTAATTTGGTAGCCAGGAGTTTGACAACAGATTATTGCATTATAGCATAGCCAACATCAGTTTTGAAATGTATCTTCTTTTACAGAGTAAACATTTGATCGGGTCATCAATGTTTAGTGAATATTAGTGACACCAAATGTTAGCTAGCATTACATAAGTATTTCTGAATGTGAAAACATTACTATTTTCAGTTAATTGGTTAGCGTCATAGGTAAAAAAAAAATACAACCCCGTTACTGACCACCATCACCTATTATCGGCCACCTTACTTTTTTGTTCAAATAAAGTTCTATTTCCTTTTTATTTGTGTTAAAAATGACCTTTTGATATGCTTTCTGAAAAGAGAAGACTGGAAGGGTATATTTAACCTCCATACATCTCCATACATCTCTATAAAATGGCGGTGGGCTAGCTGAAAGGGTATATTTATCCTCCATACATCTCTATACAATGGCGGTGGGCTAGCTGAAAGGGTATATTTAACCTCCATACATCTCTATAAAATGGCGGTGGGCTAGCTGAAAGGGTATATTTAACC
>JACXGJ010012900.1:0-17161 GCA_016801105.1 Esox niger
TACACTAAATCCAGTATTTTTCCATCAAGTGGCGCGCTGGGTCACGTGACAGCGATAGAAAAAACGCTGTCATGTTTGCATCCTTCACGGAGAACAGCAATGAGAGGAATTAACTGTTTAAAAATACACAATTGCAAGCAGGACTAATGTTACATGGTCCTTGGGGTTAGATTAGCTTTGTGTATTCCTAATGTCCACTACATAGAGTGGACATTTCCCCTTCTTGTCATTTTGTAACCTTGTGCAGCATTGTAACCACTCCCACTCGTGGCTGGTGGAAAATTACCAGCAACAGGCTCACGAGTCAGGGCGATTGTATTGTGGACTCTCTCCGGTACATACTGTCGTAAACGTTTCCTTTTTGTATCTTGTGTAGTTGCACATCATTAACTGGTGAATTGCATTGTCATGGTCGCTACAAAAACAGCGTGATAGGTCGATACGATATATAATACTGTTGATAGGTTAACCATCACTTTCCAGAAATACATGTATCATAACGCTATTCAAGTAGACATTACTGAGCATTACAAGTGACTGTAAAATATAACAACCGCGGACACATTCGCCATTCATGTTGTAGGAATCGAAAAGTCCATTCTGCTCACTCGAAATCCGCCCTCTTTTTCTGACCATGGGTGGAGCAGTCGCGTGGGCGCCTGGACGAATTGAAATTGATTGACAACGGAATTACCCAATACAGTGTAGTTAATGAAGTTCGTAATAAAAGAACCACCAATCGAAGTATAAAATGGGCGTGACGTTAGTCCAAATTTTCCGCGGCGCCATCGGCTGAAAACTAAACCGAGATGGAATCTCCCAGTCTGAACCGGTTTCAACCGGTTATGAGTTAGTTGCTTGAGAGAGAAGAGGCGCAAGAATACAACCTCTCAAACGCACCGCTGCAAAATTATTTCAGTTACTAATTAAATTGTAAATCAAGGTTTATTTTATTTCGTAAAATGAATCGGAGTATATTATTGAGCGTGCCGTGATTATAGTTGCGGAATCCACATCAATTGTCCTTAACAACCAGCCATCAAAACTCATTTTGGGATTTGGATCCAGCAAACGTTTTAGAGATCATACTACTGTAGCTTATCTTACCAAGTAACTACGATATTGAATACAATTTAACTAACTGTGTATAGTAGCTTGCTTGGCAAAACCCTTTTTTTACTCAAAGCCTTGGACTTTTGGTAGGTGACTATGTGGTGTAAACTGCAAAGTAGCGTTTGACTTAGGTTCGTCTTAGTTGGAAAAAAAGTATTGTAGACTTTAATTTTACTTTTGGAATTAAACATCTAAAGGAGAACATCATTGATAAAGCTACCACATTACTAGGTAAGTTGCCAACTGGTACTCCTGTGATGCACTTTACAAAGGATGCTGGTGTGAGGGAAAACTCGCAGTGGGCTGGGTGTGAGTGGTGTGGTGATGATAAAAAACAAGGACCGGGCATGGAGCCAAAAAAATTGAATGAATTCGCGCACGCCTTCCTCAGCATCAGCGGATGTTATTTTATTACCAGCTAACGTTAGCTAGCATGCTAATTATACTAACAACATACACCGTGCCGGTGCGCTGTTAGAACTGGTCTGGTTAGGTAGTGATTAGTAGGATAGTAAAACACTACGTTGGTGATACTTTTCTTAAGTATTCTGCTAGGTTTAATCTATCTAATGATGTATTCATCATACTGTTTATTTCGTAAGTGAAACTCTGTGAGGCATCACTTTGAAAAGCTCGCCAGCAGTGGGAGGGGTCTTAGAGACGCGTGTCTGTAGTCACGGTGATACGGTAGATAGTCGTTGGATAATTATGGGTGAACCACACATTTCCCATCTCGATCCATCTGGCAGTGGCATACGGATTTCAATTTTTGTCATTGAATCAACTCCAGCCTTTTTATTAACCGCTAGTGATTGGAACAAACTGCATTTAAAGCCTGGTGACTTTATTAAATAAGCATTTTGCCAAGTCGCTATGTGCATTTCTGTCAGTTTGAAGGATTACTTAGATAATCTGATTAAGATTGTTGATAGATTTACCCAAGTAAAGCGGAATGGTAAATTGCGTGGTTCTATTCTGCAAACTGGTAATTGCTAACGGGGTATTGCAAGTTGGTAATTATATGTGGGTTTCTTAACGCGCCCAAAATCACCTAAGTTAGCTGCTGCGTGACGGTGTAGCTATCAACCTAAACGGTTGCTTAAACGGATTAATTTCATTAAACCTAAGATGATCCTATTTCATGTCATTCTAAATGTGTCACTGTTTACTGTCAACTTTATGTTAGTTTAATATTCTAAATAGCCACGCCTGTCAGTTGTAGATATAAACAAAGTGACGTCCTGTGGCACGTGGTATGCTTGTTTTCTCGGGGTAGCATTAAAACGCCATAGTGTGTACATTGTCATTGTGATTTTTTATTAATGAATTGTCAAAACATAACTCAAAGTTATTGCATAAACACTGTCCTGTTTTCGTGGAAAATAAGGGAGTTGTTTTATCTGGCCCTGGCGCCCGTTTCAGGCTTATTTTGCACCAGGTTTTGGGACAGTGTAACATGTTTCCTATTTGCTAAATTGACTGAGTTGCGATTATTACTATCCGATTTGAAAAAGTCCCTCCTTCATCGCTTTCTGCCTGAGACGTGTGGGGTTACAGTACATTTTTCCCTGGGTTAGATTTGATGTAGCCTGCCTGTCTGAGTAGCTCTGTGGCTGAACGTAGTCGCTTCTCAAAAATCACGTCTTTATCACGCCTCGCATTCGGGGACGTTTAAGAAAGCCTTGTTTGGGACGAGATGTAGCTATCAATGTATTTTTATATTTTAATCGTTTGTGTCATGATGCATATAAGTAATTGGAATAAAATGTGCTAATGGCCAGCTTAAGTCAGGCTTATTTACTGGACGGGATGAGGTGTGTGTGCGCGTCCCAGTGAGATGCAGGACGTTCTGGCTGGGATTGGTCAACTGTCTCGAAATGTCTTTCCAAACATTGGATTCATTAACGTGACTCCGACATTTGCATTTCAATGTTATCTTTGCCTGGCCCAGATTTAGTCAAACTAACTGACACACACACCCCAATGTAACCCCTAAACCTAACCCTTACTGTTTGAACTTAATTCTAACCCTAAACTTAACCCTAAGCTTCAAGTGTGTTTTGTAAATGAATACTGGTCAAAAGGTCCTCACTTTGCCAGAATGTCCTCACTTTGATAGCAGTTTGAGCACACGCACACATTAAAACCCTCCTCCCTGTCTGTCCCTGCAGAGCTCTATGCCAGCAGTTATGACAGTGTTAGCCGACCATGCAGCTCAGCAGCTGCTGGACTTTAGCCAGAAGCTGGACATCAACCTGCTAGATAATGTTGTCAACTGTCTGTACCACGGGGTCGGAACGCAGGTCAGTGGCAACCAGTGTTTCAATACTCAGGTGCGTGTTTGGTTTTTAACTGTCTGTATTACAGGTAAGCAGCATCAATTGTTGTAAACATGTATTTGCCCTAGTGATCCACGTGTGTATGTTGGCTCATGGAGTGCCATGCTTTGGTGTCTGTGTTGCAGCAACGGATGGCCCAGGAGGTGTTGACCCACCTGAAGGAGCATCCTGACGCCTGGACCAGAGTGGACACCATCCTGGAGTTCTCCCAGAACATGAACACCAAAGTAAGCCACGCCCTTTTGGGAGCCAAATGGAGGAGGGGCTCAGCACTCTGTAGCTTTGAGGAAGTTGGGTGATGTTAGTTCAAGCCACCAGCAGCCTATTATATTACTAATACTGTTAATATTCTAATATCTAATTCTATGGAGATAATGTACAAATTCGAGCCTTCATCCCGTAAAGGAGTGTAATCCACCAACGACTCCTCGTGTAGGGTAATAACCAAAACATTAAAAGAGGGTTTTGAAGGATCAAAACAATCAAAAACATCACACAATAGTCAATTGTAGTTGTCTGCTGAGCGCCAAAGACAGGCTGTCATATTGTTTTATCTGCTTAGCCTCATCGCTCTGCCTTTTCCAGAAATTACCTGATTTTACTGAGTTATGATTGGGCATTTCCGGAGGGGTTTTTGTTGTTCTAGTCTGTTTTCTGGTGTTGATGGATTTGGAGTTGTAGTGCTAACAGTGACTGTGGCCCTGAACTCTTTTAGCTCTCCTTGGACACCCAGTGCTCCCAGGAGCCTCCTATCAGCAGGAGTCCAACAAGCTGAGATTCTCCACAGTGACCTACATTAGTATGGTAGTTGCTGGGCCTAAATGCCATATAAGCTGAATTGGCTACAAGCCTGTACCCCCACTCAAGTGAATAGAGGCACTGATATTCCTTTTTTAGTTTAATAACAAATCAATTAGTTGGGCAGTTTGGGTGTTCACCAATCTAGTATTTGTTTCATCATCAAAAAGGGTCTAGTTTAGATTTGTGTGCTGTACTGAAGTGTGCAAAAGTGCAATGTAATCCAAAACTTCCTCAAAGTGATGGTAACGTTTGCCTTTTCCCTTTTTTGCTTGCCTGATCAGATTGCTCTTTAACCCTGACATCCATTACTAATGTCTTGAGTTGATCTATCAACAGTATTCTGATAGTTTCAAATTCGTAACTTGCCCAAAATGAGGTCTTTAGAGGAAAAGAAAGAAGAAAAGGTAAACACTTCTTGAATTTGTCTAAATTATGCATTCACCTTTTTACATTTATAACAAAAAAGAGAATTATTAAAAGTGCTTCTTTTTTTTTTTATACAAAAGCACTTGCTGTGAAGCTTTGGCTTTTAAAAATAATTGATCAATTGATAGCTACTTACTGCTTTATTTTTTTCTAAAGCAATTGATTTGAATGAATTCAAGTTGTTACTACTTGCTATTTGCTATTGGTATTAATCATAATGTTCCATTATGTTGATTGCTTGTAATAGGAAGAAAAGGGGTGTGTCATCCTGTGCACCTTGACACAGCTAGGCTATGACGGCAGGCCTACACAAGGTCTACCCTTTTGATTCCCTTTGACTCAATTCTGTTAATCAGTTTCTCTTGCATCTGTTTTATTGGGCGGAGGGAGTGGGACGCAGGCTGCAGTCAGTCAGTGGGCTCAATCTTAATGAAACACTGTAGTCGTAGGGGGCTGACCAACTGAATCCTGGGGTATTTCACCTGTGGGGATCACCACTTGTTCTATTTGTCTCTCCTGACTCCTGTTTCTTCCTCTGCCGATTTCCTCTCTATATTCTTGCCATTCTAAAACCGTGCAAACCCATCTCTGGTGATGGCAGGGAGTTGCAGGACTTGCCACTCTGTCTTTAACTTTATCAGCCCGTCTTACATTTTGTACCAGTCAATATGTTTTTAGTGGAAATTGGGAAGACACTGCTATCAGTGTTGGCTTACAGTTGGTAGCCTAAATAGTGTAGTCCACCTTTAATCAGTTGCTCCACCCTTGTTTCCCTTGCCAAGCCCCGCCCCCTTGCTTCAAAAACTAACCTTTAAATCTCATGTGTCAATCACTGGCTGCCTTTCACCATACATTTGAATCACTGATCCCTACAGTTGAAATACTGTCGATCCAAATAACGATCAACCCAATAACAAAATACACAATTTTAGTTGTTTTCATTTTTATTTTTTGCTTGACTTCATGAAAGCATACCATTCATTTGATAGATGATGAATTTTAAGGACTCATTAAAACCTGTGGCTGGTCTTGCTGTTTCTTATGAGACACACCAGTTGAAGATCTAAACCAGCACCCGGTCCAATGTGTTGCCCTCTGGTGCTGGTCAGATGTAAGGGACTTTAGAGGAACCAGGAGGAGCCAGTAACACCTCCCAACTTTACCGGTTCCACTTCTATAGAAACTGAACCCCTGTCAGGGTTTTGCTTGATAAAGCCAAACCCCAGACGGTTGTGTCCTGGTAGTACATGATCAGGCCACGGTTCGCACGCACGCAACCAACGTTCAGTACCAAACCTGCACTCTCATGCTGCTGGCCTCAACGTAATCTGAGACTGATGGACAGGTGTATTAGGGTTCTTCTGTCTTTTGATTTCTGGTGTGATCCCTGGGGAACAGCAGGACCGCAACATGGTTTCAGCCCTACGGTGGCTCTAAGAGACCAAAACTAAAACAGTCTTACTGAAATGTACACACACTAATAATCTGCATGAAATGTGGTTGAATCCTATTGCAACACACATGTAGCGAGGCTCAATTGTAATGTGTCTTGAGACTGTTGCTTTGACATGAACAGCTCTTTGATGCTGAGCGTTGCTATGACCACTGCCCCTAATGCTGGATCTCTCCTTGTGCATTACAGTACTATGCTCTGCAGATTCTGGAGACGGTTATCAAAACACGGTGGAAGATTCTGCCCAGAAATCAGTGTGAAGGTGAGTGCCCCCCCCCATCCACTTGTCGACCCTGCTCCCGGAGCGTCCCACTCTTTACCCCGCGTCCCTTCTGGCCTTGCCTGCCAAACAAACCCACTCCTCATCTGAGTTGCATTCCTCAGTAATGAGATGTCTGCTTGCCGTGTGTTGGCCTTTGCCGTGAACCATTAGATGGCTGTGTCAGTGGACGTGGTTGACTGATTATGTGAAATGCCCACCCGGGTGTTAAGATCTGTCGAGAATCACAAAAATAGGCAGTTGGGAACTAAACCCTTGTGCCACAACAGTGGGTCTGGGAAGACGTCCGACGTCCAGCTTTACAAGAGGATTTTATTCTGTTTCTTTCTTTGTTTTTAATGGTTCTGTTTCTTGAGACAGATTTCTAAGATGTGTGTTTGCTCGTTAAGAATTAGAATGGAGCCGGTGGGGAGAATCAGCTGTCCTCTGAAACATTGCTCCTGACACCGCAACACTCCTCTTCCTCCCCTTCACCCAAACGACGTGCCGTTGCCAAGTTGGGCCGTGTTCCCCGCCAAGCACGCTGGTTTGTTTTCTGCTTGGCTGGGTCCCATTTGCTTCCGCAGAAAGGCTGGATTCTGTCTCTCTGGCAGTTCTTCACAGGGGGGGTTTTGGGGGGGTCGGGGCGTTGTGGGGTTGTAGAGTTTCTTCAACTGCGTCTTTAGGGAATCCACTGAACCGGTCTGTGATCCACTCAAACCCTGGCGTTGTTTTACACAGCTCATTCCCTGCCCACGCCCTTCAGTGGAAGCAGACCTCTTTGGGGGAGGGGGGGTCTCTTTGGGGGGGGTCTCTGGGGGGGTGCTCACACACTCTGTGGCCACTTTGGTTATCCTGTGCTGCATGTGCTAAATTCTTTGCGTCATGGATTCGACAAGGTGCTGGAAACGCTCCTTTCGGATTTTAGTACACGCAGTCCCTGGAGATCTTTCGGCGCAACATTCATTCTGTGAGTTTCCTGTGGAGTAAACCGAAGACACTGTCAAGTTTGAGGAGGCAGGTTTTGGTGACGAGCTTTGTGGCGCTTTGTCCGTCCGGAGGCTTGAGTACGACACTGCTGAATGTGATAGTCAGAGGATGCTCGTTGTGTGTTCAGAGTCCCAGTATGTCACCTGCCTCCTGGATTGTCCACACGGCAGGATGACTTTTGCGTGGGTTTGTGGGCTTTCTTGTTGGCTTGGTATCTGGCCGTCCTCCACTGACCTCTCCTTGACAGAAGGTGTTTTTGCCTGCGGAACTGCTCACCGGATGTTTTCTGTTTGTCCCGCCGCTCTCCGTAAACTAGATGCAACCCCCCCCCACTCGGACGTCAACTGTTTCTGTGAGGCTGGAACCACCAAGTCCGACGCCAACAAGCGTATTGTTGGACCCGTGACCAAATGGCTGTTTGATTGGCGGGTGTTCCTAATAAAGGGGCCAAGACCAGTCTCAATTAATTTAACCACATGGAAATGAGCTACTGCATGAAATCTGCAGAGTGGGCGTGATTTCATGTTACTTCTATGATCCATCCCTGCTTGTTAATCGTAGTAAACAGACGGTGACATGCCATGGCCCACTGTATCTTGCCTGGTGATCTACTATCGGTTTACACTGGATAATTGGTGACGGGACCATGGTGGACGTGAGCATCTGACTTCGTTGTTCAACCAAAGTACTCCCTTATCAACCTATGGGAATACTACTGCAGATGTTCAACTTTTATTTGTCAAGTTCTGTGAGTCCCCCAAAATCCATCCAGTATTGAAAGTTGGCATCCATTACTTATGGCAACACTGGTACACCTGCATTTGTGTTGTTAGGCTACTGTCTGACACACCTGCTCTGTAAGGATATTGAGTTTATCAATCTGTGCTTTTTGCTACATGTTGTTTTAACTATTTCTATTTTCAGTGCTTTTTTTAAAGCGTTTCTTATGTTTCATATCCTCTTTGTGCAACAGAAGTGTACAATGTTCTGTTTTCAAAAAAGAAAGTACGTTTGTAGCTTTCTCTTTGTGATGACTGCCATCTGCTGTTAAAACCCTTCAATGTTCATTAGGGATTGAGTTGTAATGAAAAAGACAGGAAAAACATTTCAGATTGCAAAGGGTAGAAAAACATCACAGTCGATTAAATGAACGCAATTCTGCTCATTTGCCTATACAAGCCGTCCCTGTAATAAGGCCATGTCTTATCTTTTATTTAACCTATAAAAATGTTCTTGCTTCTGTTTGTTATATTTCAGGGATTACATTTTTCCTCAGCCTTTTTAGGGTTGAATTCTGGGAGATTTTGGGAGAGGCTTTATCTGCCATAAGCCTGTTTTCATTTGATGACAAATACACAAAGAAACTCATTCATAGTTATTTTAAATAATCTATAATAAGTTAGGGATATTTGTGATAATTTATACAACCCTTTTTCCAAAACAGTTGGGACACGGTGTAAAATGTAAAAACAGAATGCAATGGTGTGCAAATCATTTAAACCCTATACTGAATAGCAAATAGTAACAAGACAACATATCAAATGTTGAAACTGATCATTTTGTTGTTTCTTGATAAACATAGACCGCTTTGTATTTGATGCCAGTAACATTGTTTCAATAACATTAAGACACAGGCAGGAAAGACTGTAAATGTTGGCTGTTGTTAAACAAAACTGCTAGAATATCAAACAAATAATTTGGTAAATTGGCAACAGGTGAGTGACAGGATTGGGTATTAAAAGAGCATCCCGGTGAGGATGAGTGTTTGAGAAGGAAAGTTGAGGATGGGTTCAACTCTGTGAAAGACTGTCTGGGCCCAAGCTCATTTTAGATGGATTGAGGCAAACTGGAAAACTGTCCTGTGCCCTCTGGCATATAAAAATTTGAAAACATTTTGGGAATCATGGACGCCACATCCTCCGGACTAAAGAGGGACCATCCGGCTAGTTATCAGCTCACAGCTCAAAGCCAGCATCTGTGATGGTATGGGGGTGCATTAGTGCATATGGGATGGGTGACTTGCACATCTGTGAAAGCACCATTAATGCTGAACAATATACAGATTTTGTAACAACATATGCTGCCATCCAGACCTCTTTTTCAGGGAAGGCCTTGCTTATTTCAGCAAGACAACACTAAACCACATTCTGCTAACATCACATAAGCATGACTCCTTAGTAAAAGAGTCCGGGTGCTAAACTGGCCTGCCTGCAGTCCAGACATGTCACCCATTGAAAACATTTGGCACATTATGAAATGGAAAATATGACAAAGGAGACCCCAAGCAGCTGAAATCCTATATAAAGCATGAATGGAAAAACATGCCACTTTCAAACCCCCTCCCCCTTCATTTTGTCTGCAACCTCTCTCTGACATACAACTACTTCCCCCGTTTCTGATTAGAGGACAGCTGGGGTACTCTCCTGGTAGCCAGGTGGACTTTCCCCTTGTGCTGGTTACACTCCCATCAGCTCTGGGTTTAGCCCACTTAGATGTAGCCCAGATTTGTTGAGGAAAAAAACAGGCCTTTTCTCATTGGGGATTAACTTGGTCTGACCACCTCTGTCACTGGGAGGAAGTTATTGAGGTGGCTGTTTGTTAGTAGGCAGAACGATCAGTCTCTTCCGCTCTTTGATAACCAGCCTTTTATCATATAATAACAAATCCATGTTATTGAGAACTAAACAGGGACATAGTTAAACTGCCAAATGTGACAGCGCTGGTAAGATGGATGTCTACTAAGTTTACAGATCATTTCCACTGGGTGAAGAATTCCCTGAGTAAAATGTTTCAACCATTTATGTCTACAGGTATGTGTTTTGATCCCGCCTAGAAAAAATATCGGAAATTCAATTGATGGGGAGGGGTACGTGGAGAAATACCAAAATACAATTTAAGAGGATTTTAAAATGAGTTTTGCCAGACCTTTTGAAGACCTTATGTTGCTTTATGCTGTCGTATCTGTGAGATGTTTTGCACTGCAATATGCCTGATCTCACCTTCTCTTCTTGATTTGTAGCTTTGTCTTTTTATAGAAATTTAGGAGAGCGGACACAAGAGTTGAGGAAGTCAAGTTGAGAGAAGGCCAAACATGACCTAATTCAGATGCGTTGGGTGTGGGGTAGAGTGTCCGTGTTGCTGCGCGTCTCAGGAGCCTGACAGCACATGAAACATAGAAATCAGTTTCTTGTGTGCTGTGAGACCTGACAGTTTGGCAGTAGTTAATTGAATTAACAACTATTTATTCAGTGATCCTTGTTTGTGTCCAGGGTCTAATTATCAATGGAGCCCTGAGAACAAGCCATTCACCAGTCTGCATGACCTGCTCAATAATGGCCAGCCTTGTCAGATCGGTGCTTGACTGATATTAGGTGCTGGTACATATTTTGGGGTCCGGTATTGTTTTGTATATTAGGTGGAGGGCCACTGTACTTTTGAGCTGAGATTCTGCTGGAAGTTTTGTGACACCAAATCTGGTCATAGTGACCTGTTTCCGCTCCTTGAAGGAAGGGTTATGTGCTGTCGTGTGCTTTATGGTGGGGACTGCCTCATGACTGATCTGGTGCTTTTCTTTCTGTTTGTCTTGGCAGGAATTAAGAAGTATGTTGTTGGCCTGATTATCAAGACGTCGTCGGATGCTACAATGGTTGAGGTGAGGGCTGTAATTTTTTTGCAACAAATGAATTGAGTTTGAACTTCCTTGGATGTTGGAATTGAACTGTTACTGTGAAATTATGGGGTTTATTTTGACAGACTGAATTTATTTTCCCCAGAAAGAAAAAGTGTACATTGGGAAGCTGAACATGATTCTTGTTCAGGTAAGTGTGTGTCCATCCACAAGGGGGTTCTTTTGGAACAATTTCATTTTGATGTTTATAAGCTAAAACGTGTGCGTGTGTGATAATCACATCATTGCTGTTCGCCTGTCTTTGACTTCACCATAAGCTCTCTGTAATATGTGACTTGAATGTGCTCCATCTGGACTTAGGTGCTTACGGCAAGTACAGTCCACAAAGTGTGTGTCTGTGTGTCTGTGTGTCTGTGTGTCTGTGTGTCTGTGTGTCTGTGTGTCTGTGTGTCTGTGTGTCTGTGTGTCTGTGTGTCTGTGTGTCTGTGTGTCTGTGTCCTCATCTCACTTGAGTGCTTGTGTGTCCGGGAATGAGTCATGTTGTCTATCAGCTGATGTTGCTTTTGAGAGGCCTTCATCTACACCATCTTCTGAGTCATGTGTCTGTCCGTTGGTCGACAGCTGTGTGTGTGTGTGTGTGTGTGTGTGTGTGTGTGTGTGTGTGTGTGTGTGTGTGTGTGTGTGTGTAGTAACTGTAACCACGTTTCACGGTTTTGATCCGATCGTCAAACAAGTCACTTAAAATATTCCAGAAAATGTGCACCTTGGACCTGGTCTTTAGACTCATTCACAGCTGCTGTGACTTATTAGCTGTCAGTTAACTGCCTATTCTGGCTATTTTGTGTGTGTTCACACTTTGTTTCTGTATAAACTTACTTGTGTGTGTGTGTGTATTAAGATCCTGAAGCAGGAGTGGCCCAAACACTGGCCCACCTTCATCAGCGACATCGTGGGCGCCAGCCGCACCAGCGAGAGCCTCTGTCAGAACAACATGATCATTCTGAAGCTGTTGAGCGAGGAGGTGTTTGACTTCTCCAGTGGACAGATGACCCAGGTCAAGGCCAAGCACCTGAAGGACAGGTACGCATGTTCCCTTCACACCCGAGCCATGTCATCATAGATGCGGACCATTCGCGCAAGGGGTCCCCCGCCCGGGATTTGAACCCACTGTCCCGGCCTTGCCAGTGCTGTGCTCTGCCTGCGCCACACTGCCTCCCACTGCTCCATATAAAGGAGGAAGATTAGAACAGATGGATGTGGGCGTGTTCCAGGTGTTGTTACTAGCAGTCCTGCTGCTCAGGGTGTCTTCAAGTGACAGGTGGTTCCTGAATGCTGATAATCACTGCAGCCACGTTTTTAACATCAACCACCAAAACATGAGGAAACTGCAAAAGCTGTTTTTAACTCTGTTCCTTCTCTTTCAGCATGTGCAACGAATTCTCCCAGATATTCCAGCTCTGCCAGTTTGTTATGGTACTTGTATTTTTTACGTTTCGCAGCCGCTCTTGTGACAGCAGTGTAGTAGCGTGTTCACCCTTAGCGTGGTAGCGTGTTCACTCTTAGCGTGGTAGCGTGTTCACCCTTCATCTGTGCTAGAAAATAAGAAAACCCATTTTATAAAAAAGAAACATGAATGACACTCTCGATCCCTGTCCAAAAGTTATTTGGTCGTTAATGTTTCTTCTGGCTGTCTTGGTTTTCAGGAGAATTCCCAGAATGCACCATTGGTCCACGCTACCTTAGAGACCTTGCTGAGGTTTCTAAACTGGATCCCTCTGGGGTACATCTTTGAGACCAAACTCATCAGCACACTTGTCTATAAGGTAGCAACATATCTCCTTTTACCCACGCCTCTTCTGTCTTCTTTACTGTCTATTGATTTCTCACCGTCCTGTAATCGCAAATGGAGCAGTTCTATGTGAATTACGAACCCGGGCGGTTTAATAGATTCTAACGATTGTGAGACGTCATTCAAATATGACTTTTCCATTTTCTATGTGCAATTAGGCCCACTGTCCTGGTGTCACTCCTGGAAATTACGTTCCGTTTGTTGTTAACGAATCGGCTTCTGTTTCCTGTCGTTGGTGTGCAGTTCCTGAACGTACCCATGTTCCGTAACGTGACGTTGAAGTGCCTGACAGAGATCGCTGGTGTCAGCGTCAGTCAATACGAGGAGCAGTTTGTCAACCTCTTCACGCTCACCATGTGTCAACTCAAACAGGTACGCACGCACGCACACACATACCCGACTGACACCACTGCTTTTCACGTGCACGCACTAATTATCGGCGATCCTCTCTCACCAGATGCTCCCTCTGAACACCAATATCCGGCTGGCGTACTCCAATGGTAAAGACGATGAGCAGAACTTCATCCAGAACCTCAGCCTGTTCCTCTGCACCTTCCTGAAGGAACACGGTCAGCTGGTGGAGAAGAGGCCCAACCTCCGAGAGACGCTGATGGAGGTGACAGCCAAACTTAAATCTCTGGCCATTACGGGAAACGTTCTCATGTAATGCTGAATGCGTCCAAGACGGCCTGCTTCCCTCACTGATCCTTTTAGATCTGGTATTTTAATTAAAAATAATTCCATGCAACCAAATTCTTCTCCTGGAAGTTTACTGTTCAAGGACTGAGTCGCTGTTTCCAGACTCTTCTTCTTACACACTGACTTTGAACCGATTGTTCTTTAATTTAATTTAAGGAAAGTAACAGTACCCCCCCCGTCCCCGTCCCCCGTCCCTCCCCAGGCCCTCCATTACATGCTGTTGGTGTCAGAGGTGGAGGAGACGGAGATCTTCAAGATCTGTCTGGAGTACTGGAACCACTTGGCTGCCGAGCTGTACAGGGAGAGCCCCTTCTCCACCTCCACCTCCCCCCTGCTCTCTGGGAGTCAACACTTTGACGTGCCCCCCCGCCGCCAACTCTACCTCCCAGTGCTCTCCAAGGTGGGGGTGGCACACACACACACACACACACACACACACACACACTCACACACACACACACACACACTCACACTCACAATGCCAGCACATTCCCTCCACCACACACTGACCGTGGGCCAACACATTCTTACACACACAGCAACCCCCAGAGAGTGTGTGTGTGTGTGTGTGTGTGTGTGTGTGTGTTGCTCGTGTCTGTCAGTGTGTGTGCGTGCGTGCGTGGGTGCATGTGGATGTGATCAGCGCAGGCTTATGGCTCTGTTTGCATTCCTGTGTGTGTGTGTGTGTGTGTTGACTGCTGTTGATCCCCTGGTGACAGGTGCGCCTCCTGATGGTGAGCCGTATGGCCAAGCCAGAGGAGGTGCTGGTGGTGGAGAACGACCAGGGGGAGGTGGTCCGTGAGTTCATGAAGGACACGGACTCCATCAACCTCTACAAGAACATGAGGGAGACCCTGGGTACGTACCTGTGCCTGGTATCTCCTGGTGTGGCTCACCCATGGATGTCTCTTTAGTGACGGTCTCCTGTCCCCCTCTCCCCCTCTGGTTCCCTCTCTGTCTCCCCCTCTCCCCAGTCTATCTAACCCATTTGGACTATGCGGACACGGAACGCATCATGACCGAGAAGCTGCACAACCAGGTGAATGGCACCGAGTGGTCCTGGAAGAACCTGAACACGCTGTGCTGGGCCATCGGCTCCATTAGCGGGGCCATGCACGAGGAGGACGAGAAGCGCTTCCTGGTTACAGTCATCAAGGTGAGTAGGCCTGACTGGGGTTAAAGGGACAGCGCCAGATTCCGCCCAGCTAATGATCTCAACTCACGGCCACTGTTTCTGTGCGTCTGCGTGCGCTTTAAAAGAAGCTGTAGCCTTTTGCAAGCCCGTGCCAAGTATTGTTAGTGACAGGAAGTTTACCAGGACAGCTGGCCTGCCAAGACCTCCCAACGTGGAGAGCTGCAGATGAATGAGAAAACACTGGTCGGTCCTCGGAAAGTTCTGGAATGTTGAGTAGAATGTGTGAAAACTTGAAAGGGTTTGAGTTCCCTCTGTGGATATTTAGTTGAACGGATGGTGGATTAGGTTCTCGGTCGGTGCGTGTGAGAAGAATGGAGAGATGCTGTCTGTTGTTGTCTGTTGTCAGTGGCAGGTCTACAGACCATGTCCTATTCCCCACCCCTTCTGTCACGAAAACCCCCACATCACTGAAACTACTGCTGCTCCTTATGTATGATGCCATAGTGTTATGACATGTTATATTCACATTGTCTCTCCTCCAGAGATTATGGTGAACAGATGGATGACTGGACAAAAGCCATTGGGGTTATATGAGGATGGGATTTGGCGCTCGTGCTAAACACCTGTTCATCTGTTGTCCAAAGGCCCTCTAAGTTTGTGTCTGTGTGTGTGTCTAGGATCTGCTGGGTCTGTGTGAACAAAAGAGGGGTAAAGACAACAAGGCCATCATCGCCTCCAACATCATGTACATTGTGGGTCAGTACCCACGCTTCCTCCGAGCCCACTGGAAGTTCCTCAAGACGGTGGTCAACAAGCTCTTTGAGTTCATGCATGGTGAGAAAGCTAACTTACTGGGACCGTGCAGCGTTCTGTCATTCTCTCTCTCTCTCCATCACTCTCTCTCTCTTTCTCTCTCCTCAGAGACACATGATGGCGTGCAGGACATGGCCTGCGACACGTTCATCAAGATCGCCCAGAAGTGCCGACGCCATTTTGTCCAGGTGCAGGTGGGCGAGGTGATGCCCTTCATCGACGAGATCCTCAATAACATCAACACCATCATCTGTGACCTGCAGCCCCAACAGGTACACACAACATCCACTATATCATCTGTGACCTCAGGCACAACAGGTACACACAACATCCACTATATCATCTGTGACCTCAGGCACAACTGGTGCACACAACATCCACTATATCATCTGTGACCTCAGGCACAACAGGTGCACACAACATCCACTATGTCATCTGTGACCTCAGGCACAACTGGTGCACACAACATCCACTATGTCATCTGTGACCTCAGGCACAACTGGTGCACACAACATCCACTATGTCATCTGTGACCTCAGGCACAACAGGTGCACACAACATCCACTATGTCATCTGTGACCTCAGGCACAACAGTTAGGTGTAGTTATTCCACTTGTCATAAAATAAAAGTTGGATTTCTCTCTGTATAAGAGTGTCTGCTAAATGATTAACATGCTGTCTTTGGAACCAAAAACATAATTGCTTGTATGTAGAGGATCCTGTCATGCCTGCTGGAAATTGCTAGGGTCTTAAGTGTGTCTGTGTCTGTGTAGGTTCACACGTTCTACGAGGCAGTTGGTTATATGATCGGAGCCCAGACGGACCAGGCTGTACAGGAACACATCATAGAGAAGTACATGCTGCTGCCCAACCAGGTGTGGGACAGCATCATCCAGCAGGCCACCAAGGTACCACATTGTCATTAATAATGTTTTCATATTGACTTCAGTTGTCATCATTACTCTCCCATTGGCCACTAAGCAATGACGCTTGTGATAATGATTATAGAACAGGGCTGTATGTTAACACATCAAGTCCTAGTTCATTTGTCACATGTACAGCAGATGTAAGAGGCTTTCTTGCATTTCCTCAATAGTGCAGCTATATGAATTGTAGCGACGGCAGTCTGTAGTAGGGATCAACACAGACAAATTATACAGGTCAGGCCTCATGGGAGTTTACCAAGGGTGCAGAAAATCTGAGCTACACATCACCTTTTCATAAAGCTCTACCTGTTACGGTCAGAATAGGACTGGCCTACCCTGCAGAGCAGGATTCATCCTCTGTTCCTGCCTCTGAGTTATTCCCAGCCTGTGGTATAACGACACAGTGCTGGCTTCTCTGGGGTTTTATGTCGGAAATCAGTGCGTGATCTTTTGTGTGAAACATGCATGTGATTGGTTGGTTTATTGAACTCTCCCGTGGCAGAACGTGGACATTCTGAAGGATCCGGAGACTGTCAAACAGCTGGGTAGCATCCTGAAGACCAATGTCCGAGCCTGTAAGGCCGTAGGTCACCCCTTCGTCATTCAGCTGGGACGCATTTACCTGGACATGCTCAATGTGTACAAGTGCCTCAGCGAGAACATCTCAGCAGCCATCCAGACCAACGGTGGGTGTTTGGTCGGGTGTCTGGTCGGGTGGGTGGGCGGGCGG